>LOEQ01008534.1:5774-20724 GCA_001685075.1 Bramus lutescens | reverse complement strand
TGCTGGGAATTGAACTCAGGACCTTTGGAAGAGCAGGCAATGCTCTTATCCTCTAAGCCATCCCTCCAGCCCCCCAGAGGATAGTTTTTAGAGTTGGTTTCCTTCTTTCACAGTATGGGTTCCAGGTCTCTCTGGAGACAATGATTCCTCCATCTGTCTCTCTGACCTTCCAGATTGCATTCTTCTGGGTACATTTCTAATATGGAAATGCCCAGCATGTGACTACCTGACTACCCGGGAAGCGTAAGTACTCAGTAGTAATCCAAGAAGTAAGTTTTCTTTTGGTGAATAGGCGCAGAGATGGACCTGCTTGAGATGGGAGCCATGTAGATGACATCAGAGAGATGACTGGACTCCTCATTCTGTTTCTTGGCTAAGGTAGCCAACAGTAGAGACTGTTTCATTAGGGTTGATTGAGCTTTTGGGGAGTAGATTGGATTAGTCAAAATTAAAAGATTAATACATGAACCTTAATAACCTTATATTTTTAGTAGAGTCACAGGTATTTCTATGGAGTGTTTTATGTGTATGTACTTTGTAATGTGCATGATCACAGAATCTAGTTAGTTATGTGATAGAATTTGCAATCAGAGCATCATGTGGGGAACATGGATGCCAGGGAAGGGAGACGTTGTCAGAGGTGAAGAGGTGGGGATGGCCCTCTTGAGTCCAGTCTATTCTAGAACTCTGTCCCATGAAACCCAGTGCCTCCACCTTTCATAGGCTCTTCACCTAACCTATTTATTTAGTAAGTGGTAGTTGTGCTTTCTTTCCTTGCCTGGGCGTTTGTGGGTATAGGTAGCTAACTCTACGATATCACTGAGATAGCGATTCTTAACCAGATGGCCCTGGAATTTTGAGCTCTTCTGAAATTCCTTGTGGATATTAATAATAATGTGCACATCTACACTATTAAAAATACTTTCTTCTGAAAAGAGCTTATAACCATATACTTGGTTATGGGCAGCCCCCTCCCCTGCTGGGGATTGAACCTTTAACCTCATGAGCATATTAGGCCAGCACTCTACAATTGATCTGTGCCTTCAATCTTTGGTTATATTTTATGCTTACTGACAAGTCCCTCTCCAGGTCTGCTCCGCTATTAGTACCCTTTAGTCTTCTCAATAGATTGACCTTTCTTCCTTCCCAACGTTATATGTTTAGAAGTTGCTCAAGTACCACAGGAGTGGAAGTTCAGTAGGAGACTTAGCTTCCAGATGAACAAGAGCATCTACTGAGCAGTCTTGTTAAGTGTCCTTACTGGCCTCTTAGGACTTAATCACTTAAGTGTATAATGCTGCCTGTTTAAATGACAGCTGAACAACTCAGAAAATAATAACAAGAGTGGTTCTCTGCTAGAAAACGCCATGGGCCAATGGACCCTGGCTAATTATCATATGATCGTTTACAGCTCAAGTCTTGAATTATCATTAGCATCAAGAATAGGTTTGAGTAGGGCATTAACCTTTCTGTCTTCTGAGTCATTAACTAAAGCCAATAATGCCTTGCCACATCACCGAAATGCTATAAAATGCACCAGTTAAAGCTTGCAAAAATATTAAAAGGCTTCATGAATGTTGAACAGAAATAAGAAATGACCAGCAATAAAAAAGATAAGACTGAGAAAGATGAACGACTCATTGTAATTGCCTGGTATCCCTGGGTAGAAAATGGCCTGTCTGACACCTTGTATTCTGAATCAGGGCGTTTATTGTTGTTGTTGTTGTTGTTAATTTGCTACTTAGTGTATCAAATTATAAACTCCATATAATAAATTTATTAAGTTCCATGAATTAGCATTGAGATAAAACTCGGGAGTGGTTGTTGTTCCATGATGTATGCTTGATTGATAACAACCTATTCCATTGGTTGACCCACAGGGGCGGGAGAAAAAGTGCTTTCTCCCAGCATAGCATGCAGAGGGCTGTTGCCGTCTACTTACGTTCTGTTTAACTGAGTGATAGAAAAGAAGTCCTTTGTTAGATGATGTGCCTAGAAGCATCATTTAAAACTTGAAAAAAATCATTCATAAAATTCCCTTGGAGTAAAACCTCAGAAGGAATGATTGGTTATAGTAAACCATTATAGCTACTAATCAATGAGATTGTGTCATTGGTGTGTGTTACCTGATATTCTAATGTTTAGCAATCTTCTAACAGATTTTATCAACTTCATCAGTATGGCAGACATGTAAGTTTAAATATCTAGAGACAGAAAAAATTCAATTAGTTACGATCGAGTAGTTTTGTGGAAATCTAATTTTGATCGAATATTTGAGTAGCTAGAACATGCTTTTTCCAGTCAGTCATTCCATTTAAGTTGTATCATATTCCATATAAATTAGGAGGACAGAGCACATAAAAATCTTATTTACATTTCGCCTGGGAAGGCTGTTACCATTAGCAAGCTGGGGAAATTTAAACCCTTATCCTAATATCATCTTTTAGAACTTGGTGGGTACAAGCCTTGAAGTACTCTAGGTCCTTGTTTGGAACAAGGCTGGGTGTTTCAGAATCTTCAGTAACTAACTTACCTGTGGCTTTGTGTCACTAACGTATGTCATCTTTCAGGATGTCCACACGGCTGACATTCTGATACTGATGTTTTCAATAACTTTATGTGGCACGTGAAAGACGTTTATCTTGATGGACAGAAAGCAACTTGACCCTGATTATAACATTGCAAACTATAGTGACTATAGTGCTGCTGTAATAATTTGAACAATGGTGAAGATATAGAGGTAAAAAGCCTCAGCAGACAGACGCTGTTCATGGCCTTTGATGTTTGCTTTTTGTTGTCTAGGTATGGAGCCTGGGTATGGCACAGCTGAACCCACCTGGCTGCCAGTACCCAGAGTGTGTCTCTCCAAATAGGTGTGGCGATTAAGAGGGCCTGAAATTCACTTATTTGTGGATCTGGCATGTTAAGTTTGAGATCAAACAAATTTCTGTAAAGCCTAGCATTTGCTGTATGCATTTTAAAATTAGTAAGACCTTTTGAAGTTGGATGTCTTAGTCACATTGGTAGGTTAAAAAACTCCTGTGCTTTTGATAATCCGTTTGATTCTGAAATTTCTGTTATGAAAAACTGAATAATCATTAATATATATTCATGGTGTTAGGGGTCTGGTGTGTGTGTCACATTACTGTCTTTGCAGAAGTCTTGACGTTGACATTAGATGACTTCCTTTATTCCTTTTCCACCTTAGTTTTTTAAACATGGTTTCTTATTGAACCTGGTGTTCATCAGTTAGCCACACTGGCTGGCTAGTAAACCTCTGAGATCGTCCTGTCTCTGCTTCCCAGTGCTTAGATTATAGGCGGAATCCCTGCTTTTATTGTGGGTGCTGGCGTCTGAATTTAGGTCTTCATGCTTGCATAGCAAGCACTTCACACAGAGCCATCTTTCTACCCTAACTGCTGTTTGAAATGAAGTCGGCGAATGCTACTGTGGAAATTTGGTTACATAACTGTATTTGATGTTTTTGTTTTGATTTATTTAAAATTTTGGATCCTACCAGACAAGGTCATTATTTCTCATTAAAAAAAAAGTCAGATGTACAGCTTATGAATGCCACTTGTTGACTTCTGGCTAATCCTCAATGTGTATTTTCTGTTTTGTATTTTGATGACGATGATGAACCTATTATTATGTGTAGCTCCACTGCTGAGCTCCATCCTCAGCCCTTAGTATGGATTTTAAGAGCTCACTTTCGTTTTCTTAGTGAAGTATAATTTAGATCTTAACTGTGTGGTTTGCAGGATTTTAATAGTGCAGCTGCTTATGACCCACGGTGCATGAAGATACCGAACATGTAGGAACTTGGGCATCTTTCTGGTAAATGTTTCAGCCCTTCCCAGGCCGCCAGTGTGATTCCTATGAGAACAGTTTTGGCTGTTCTGAACTTTGTCTAAACAGAAACATCCAGGGCGTGATTTGAGTTGCTGTCTATTCCACACCGTAGTTTAGGAGCTTGAGCTCAGTGATTTTTTGGCAGTTTATTTCTTCTTTCTTGCTGAGTGATCCTTTTTATGTGTTGACTACGTGATATAGTGTGTTGATAAGCACTCCCATTAACAGTTTGGGGTGTTATGAAAAGGTCTAAAGAGCTTTGATGGGTAATGCTGAGCTTAACAAATATGCTGTAATTAAACTCTTGTTCAGGTCAGCCAAGATTTCAGTAAGATGGGTAGACTTAATTTCCTATAAAGTAAAACCTAATTTGATTTTTTTGCTTAGGTGCTTTGCTATATATCTTTCTATTTTTCTAACAATAATTTAATCTTACTATCTATCTTTTATATGTCTCACATTAGCTTTGAGATACAAAATTGGGAAGTGGTACATGATTATTTGGCCCAGACAAGATTCAGAGGACAGATGTTTTTTCTTATGAAAACAGTATGCAACTGACAAGCAGCTGTTTCCCCCTTCTAAAGTGCATGTATGCATGTGTATGTGTGTGTGTGTGCACGCGCGCACGCTTACATGTGTGTTTTATATGTTACCTGCAGGAACACCATAAGTCACCTGAGACAAGTTCTCCCATTGTCCTGGAGCTCATCAGTTGGTATAGATGGTTGGCCATTCCCAGGGTTGCCTTCTCATCACCTCTGCACTGGGATAACAAGAGCATGCATGGTGCTTAGCATTTTCGTTTGTTTTGCTTTCTGAGACAGATCTCTTTATGTGGCCTGGGCTGTCCTGGAGCTCACTGTGTAGATGACAACACTGACCTCTAAATCACAGAGATCCACCTGCCTCTGCCTCCTGCGCATGGGATTAAAGGCATGCACCACCATGCCTGGCTCTGGCATTTTTATGTGGGTTCTGCATGTTGACCTCAGCCCTCATGTTTATTAGGAAGTACTTTATCAACTGATGTATCCCACTAGCCCTTCAAATAGTTCTTCAAGGGTTAAGATTTTATTGTTTGCATGTATCTCTATACCTGTGTTTTAATTTAGTGTTGTTTCTAAGAAAGCAAAGCAACAAAAACGATTAGCCTTCTCTAAAATGTTGAAGACTCCCACAACAAAATGCTGCATGTAACTTAAAAGACGAAGCCAGGCATGATGGTGCATGTTCGCACCAGTGCTTAGGGGGCGTTGGCAGGCAGAAGAGCTCTGGGAGTCTGAGGCCATACACATTGAGTTCCAGGCTATCCAGGGCTACATAGTGCAACTCAAGTGTTTAAAAAGAAGAAGAAGAAGAGGAGGAAGAAGAGAAGGAGGAGGAGGAGGAGAAGGAGCAAGGAAGGAAGAGAGGAAGGAAGGAAGAATGAATGCCAGTGTAGAGGAAAGATCAAGGGAAGGGGGAAGAAAGAAAAGATCAGGAAGAAACGAGGGCAATTGTGATAAAGCAATCACGGCTCCAAGGAACTCTCTGAATTATTTCCCTCAGTCTGGGAATGATTGCCATAAAATGAGGCAATGGATATAAATTATTTTGACAGTTGTATTTGGCATTTAATTTGGCAGTTGTCATCCACTGATGTTAAGGTGCCCATGTCCACCTTTGAGAGGCAAGAGTATCCTTAGTTGCTCATCTGAAGACACATCTTACCACTGTCCTCTGAGTAATTTAAACATGCCTTTGATAGATGCTTGTGAGCCACCATGTGGTTCCTCGGCATTGAACAGATCCTTTGGGAGGGCAGCCTTAACCTCTTCCTTCTGAGCCTCTCTCCAGCCCCAAACATGCCTTTTAATACTTTAATGTTTCAAAGGCAAATTCTGAGGTCTACTGAGGGTTGCTTACTGCTTTCTATTTTCTATTTTAGACATTGAATTGGCCCTTCACCTTGCAGATCTGATTCAGCCAGTCTCATTTTGTTGGATCTTGTATAGCCCAGGCTGGATCTGAACTCTCTATGTAACTTAGGACAGCCTTGAACTTCTCATGCTCCTGCTTCCTCTTCCCAAGTGCTATACACCACCAAGCCCTGTTTTATGTGTTGCTGGGGATCAAACTCAGAGCCTCCTGCATGTGAGGCAAGTATTCACTAACTTTACTGTTTTAAGCCCTAGGTTATGTTCTTGGAAGGTGGATATGAACTTAGTGGTAGTCTGTTTAGTTACCCGAGAAATTCTAGAGATGTGGAAAGGAAGATTTTTGAAGGCTTTAATGTAGACACAGAAGGCACATTTGCTTGTGGTGACACACAACTGTGTTCCCAGGATGCTGGAAGGCAGAGACCAGAGAACCTGGAGTTTGAGGCCAGCCTAGGCCAGATGGTACAACCCTGTCTCAGAATATAAACAATATAAAGAAAGCACCTCTAACCTGACAGGTTTTTTTTTTTTTGATGTTTGTTTTTATTTTGTTTTCAGGTAGGGTACCGACTCACTGGTACTTAGACTGACCTCAAACTTGATGTCCTCCTGCTTCAGCTCCTGAATGCTAGGATTATGGCGTGTATTTACATTTTCTGATTTGTAGTAAAACCTTAAGGAGAAAGCACTAGCATGGATAAGACACGTGTACATTACGCTTGAGGAGGGATACAGCATAAAATGCTTTTTTTTTTTAAAGGAAAGGGCTGTCTGTGCTCCGTATCTCAGTCACTTGATCAAGCATCAACCCCCTTTTAGTTTTCACAGCATACTGGTCAGAACATGTTTTACAAATGGGAAATCTGTGACACAGGAGGACTGGTTGGTTTTTCAGGACCACACAGTTGCTGTGGAACGATTCTAGATTCCAAGCCTGAGTTCTCTGACTGGCATGGTGTCCATTCGAGATTATTTCATTCATGCTCTTGGGGCTTTCTAAGAATTCAGTGGCAGACTGTTGTTAATATCTACAGCCCCTCACTTCCAACCTCAGTCTGTCCATGGCTTTGAACTTTTGAGTCCAAAGACCTCTTGGAAGGCAGAAATATTGGGGTGAAGAGAACTGTGAGTGTCCCTCCTAATAAATTGGAGCAATCACTATTAGAATTCGAGGTCCAGGATGGCTTATGGTTTTGTCTGTTTTGTTAATTTCTATTTTCTCTGGAACTTAGATTATTTGTTAGTATAGAAGTGATTGTTCAGTACAAATTTGTCTAATGAATAATAAATCGTTATCAAATGAATAAATGCTCATTGGTCCTTTAGGGTGAGTAGAAGTTGAGCCAACAAAGTGCCCTGGCCAGACGAGGCAGAAGAAGCCTGAAGGGAGACATTCCTCAGGCTGAGGCCAGGACCCTGGCAGGATTCATGCATAGGAGAAGTGTTCTGAGTGCTGCAAGGCTGGGTCAGGTATCTGTCTTCTTGTAGGAGAAGGATCCTTATTGGGAGTACAAGGGAGGGTGGGGGTGGGAAGGGGCAGCTGGGCTGGAACTGGGTCTGGGGAATAGTGTATCATAATGCTAAGGCCACATGAGCAGTGGCATTAAGTCAGCTGGCTTTATTGGTTCAGAAACTGTTCTGTTAGAGACAAGATTGGACTCAGATGTAGGGTGTAAGGGCAGGAGCCAAACTGTCATTAGAAGACACCAGTAGATTTCTGTCTTTACTCATGTATGGCAGGAGAAATGGTGTGGGACTCTCCAGCTGTTTTTCCTTTCTTTGTGTAACTTGCTGGTCATCAGGCTTTTCTAATGTTTGTATATTAAACTGTATGTCCACTTTATTTTATAATATTTTATAGCCTTATATGTTATTATAATAAATAATAAACTTTATTATAGGTTATAGCAAATATTTTAGAAGTTTTATTTTGCTACATTTATATTATGGTGCTGGAAATTGAACCTAGGATCTGGCAAATGTTGGACAAAGGCTGTTCCATTCAGTCACATCCAGAGCCCAGGGGATGGTCATTATTTTAAAAACCATATTAATCTTGATGCCTGTATGTCAGTGTATGCCAATAATCCTGGTGCTTGAGAGGTCAAGGCAGGTCAAGTATGAGTCCAAGGCTTGCCTGGGTTACTTCACAGCTCATCACATCCGTCTTCCTTATCACTGCTTCTAAAACATTTTATCATGTTGCTTTACAATATTTGAGTCAAACATTGACACATTGTTGCATGTTTTTTCCTGGACATATGAATAATAAACACTGTAGAAAAATGTGTTGATATAACCTGTTTTGCTTTGTGTTTTTTTCCTCCATTTTTCAGAGTACATTCCCAAACATAAACCTGTAGGGTCACAGCTTCCATCTCTCTCTCTCTCTCTCTCTCTCTCTCTCTCTCTCCCTCTCCCTCCCTTTTTCTGCCCCCCCTTGTGTGTGCTTTTAATAAACTTGACTTATTTACTCTCTACGAGAGGCTAGGACCCAGGCTAACTATTCATTTGTGTGTGCATGTGCATGCGTGTGTCACTACTAGTAGTTATGTTCTTTCTCATTGTTTTAATTCCTATGTATTTGTAACTGCTGGACCCCTGGCTGCTCTTCTCATTTCTTAGGTGTGCTTTTTCTTTTGTGAATGACCTCTGATCACATCTGCCTTTTGTCTGAGGAAGGGTCGTTGCTCTGTAGCCTCTGCTGGTACTTAGGAGAGCCCAGGCGGCCTAGAACTGGAGTTATAGTCCAGGCTAACCTGAAGCATTGTAGCAATCCTGTCATTCTTCTTCTGCCTCCCTAGTCCTGAGATTACAGGTAGGCAGATGATTACAGTTTTAAAGAATACCTAAATTGTATTATTAATACTTTTTCTTTTTAAATAAAAATAGATCTTTTTCATGCAATATGCTCTGACCCATGTTTCCCTTCCCTGAACTCTTTCCAGATCCCCCATCCATACATTTTTTTCTCTCATTAGAACAGTCATCTAAAGAAAATTAAATAAAATAAACCACAATAGGACAAAACAAATAAACACAAAGAGCCAAAGAATAAGCACAAGAAACACATACAGACACACATTCTCTCATACAGAAGCTCATAAAAACACAAAGCTGGAAATCATGACATATATAAGCAAAAGACCTGTAAGGTTAAAGGAAAAAAAATGTCCAGACGTGGCATTATGAGACAACCCCTCCAAAAAATACCATTGAGTTTATGTTGTGTTGATCATCTTGTGCTGGGCATGAGGCCCGCCCTTAAGTGTGGTTTGAGTACCCAATGAGATTCAGTTGGAGAAAATGGACTTTTTCTTTTTAAGCAGTTAACTGGTGGTGGCTTCTGGGCTAGAGAGTGGGGGCTTGTTACTAACATATTAATTATTGGGTAATGATGGGTTTCATTTTAAGAACATTTGATCAAAAAAAAAAAAAAGCCTGAACGACGTGAGACAGAATATCATCTGGTGAATGAAAAGAACAGATCTTAGTGATCCTTTGTCATGGGATTGAATCCTCAGTTCAGTTCCAGAAAACAGAACAACACCCTTAAATTAGAGATGGTGTCAGTGGTCATGGGCCAGCCCTGTGTTAGTGGTTGACTGCCTTTGTTTTCAACAAAGCTGCACACGGCATTGTCTGCCATGGATGTTTGGGCCACGGTCAGAGACAGCTTGGGTTGCAGAAGATGGAAATAGGAGCTTTAAGAAGATGGACTGGACTATGTTGCCCCCCATTTTTTCTTTCCATCCCTTTGAAATGCCTCTGGGCGAAACATCCTGAAGGTGTTTTAATGTTAACTGCAACGTGAACAAATTGAACAGAGAATTTTGGACTGTACTGTTTGTTAGTAGATATCTCGGGATGGACAAATTGAACAAAGATTTTTGGACAGTACTGTTAGTAGATATCTCGGGGTGGAGATTGGGTAAGGGTGTGTTGGGCAGAGGAAGTCAAGGTAGGTGTGTTTAGAGAGTGGCAGGTTGTTGGTGAGGACAGAGGGCTGCTTCCTGGTTGAGGCTTCCAGTTCTGAGAGGTTGAAGTATGACTCAGAAGAAGGCGCTTCCTGTTTGCAAACTGCCTGTGTAGTCCTGCATCCCCGAAAGAGGAAGGATAGCCGTCCTGTTTCTTTCTTGTACAAACTAAGGTCTCAACAGTCAAGTGCTAGAGCTGCTTAGTAGTGCTTCCACTTGGAACCATCATGTGTCTATAGACCAGCAGTGAATTGAGAAACCAGCCCGGGGAGCATGACTTCTTAGAATCTGGGAGTTGGTGCAGATTTTAGAAGACACATGCTGGTGAAAACCACTGATTTTATTTCACAATGAGATTTTTGTGTGTGCAGTGTGTGTGTACATATCTGTAAGCATGTGTATAGGTGCCAAAGGTTAACATTGTTGGTTTTTTTTTATTTCTCAATCACCTTATTCATTCATTCACTTATTTATCTGAGATGGATTCTCTCCCTGAATCTTGAGCTCACCTATTCAGCTAAACCAGCTCACAGGCTCCAGGAGCCTCCTGTCTCTGCTTGCCCAGCGCTGGGGGGTCTTTGCTTTTTTTTTTTAATTGTGGGTTTTAGGGAATTAAACTCAGGTCCTTGTGCTTGCTTACATAGCAAACTTTTGCCCTTTGAGTTATTTTACTAATCTCCATAATGAGACTCTTAAAGTTCAGCATTCAGCTTCTTGTGTGGAGATAATGTCATTCTTCTGTTTGTGCCTTTGGGCGTCTTATTTCCTTGTTGACTTTCAGGTCGTTGTCTCTGAGACACACATAGAAGGGCTGACAAGTCGATAAAGCCGCAGTTGAGTGGTGACTTTGTGAGGTCACAGTGGCTGAGCCGTCAGTTTCACGGTCTTGTTTTCTTGCTCAGTGGAGCATCCTGTGAATGTAGTACCAGAACCTCCATTGTCTCGTCTTAGTAAAGAGACCCCTAATGGCTAAGGATCTAAAAGATACTCTAGAAATGATCTTCCTCCATGGTGCAGCACATGCCCAAGCTGAAAAGACACTCCAGATTCTACCCCACCCCAGAGAAATGCGCTTGTGTGAGCGAAGTCTCGCTCCTGTCATTTGGCTTGTCAGCCTGAGGTGGGATAAAAGCCTCTTGCATTAGCGCAGCTGCTGAAAGTATCCCGGGGACCCGATTGTTTGGCTAGAGCAGGCTTCCTTGTCTAGCAGGCTACTTGTCTTTGCTAATCAGCGGTGCCCCCACGCGCCTTCGTCGTTCATCAAGGAACGCTTCTCCTGAGTATAGTCTCTATAGCCTTTAATTTGTCTTTATAAAATACCATATCTAAGTGAAAAAAAATTTATTTTCTAAAATGATAGCATTTTAAGTAGCGTTAAGTTAGGTTTGTTTAATTAGCTGCCGCGCTCCTCTGCTTCATCTTTCCCTAAACATTTAAGACTCTGCTGTCTACAAGAAGAGCACTCTTCTGCAGAACATTGATTGCCCTTCCATAGACGGCCTGACCAAAGACAGGCAGTCTGTTGAAGGGGTGGCCAGAGTTCACCCAGGGGAGCGCCTGTCAGCAGCAGCATTTGCTGCTTGCTGGCTAGAGTTCTCAAGGTAGAAACAAAGACGTTCTTTTGTTTGTGTCTTCCTTTTTAAAAAGTAGTATGAGACCATCAAATAGTACATTAACTACTAAAATGGTATGAAAAATTTTACCAACAAAAATAAATAATCAAAAACTTCTCTATTGCCACTAACTGGAGATAATCTCCAGAAAACAGTAAACAGTTGTGGTATTTCCTTCTAGACCTCTGTGTGTGTTTAAACACACACACACACACACACACACACACACACACACACGGAGGGAGGGAGGAAGAAGATAGGGCCTAGGGAGGTGGCTCAGTGGCTAAGCATTTCCAGCTTTTCCAGAGGACCCAAATTCAATTGCTAGTACTGCTATAATCCTGCTCACACCCACCTGTAGTACTGGTGTGATCCTGCTCACATCCACCTGTAGCCCTAGCTCCAGGGGATCCAACACCCTCTTCTGACTTCCATGAGCACATATACTTGTGTGTGTGTGTGTGTGTGTGTGTGCCTATATTAAAAAGAATCAAGTTTCCAGGCATATTGACTCACACAAGCAGTGAGCCAATAAGAGTTCAATTTCTATGAGTTCAAGGCCAGCCTGATTGTAATAGTGAGCTCCATGCAGCCAGAGCTATATAGTAAAACTGTGTCTCAAAAAATAACTAAAATAACTATTTAAGAAAAGGATACCACACTGTATATTCTGTTTAGAAATTAGTTTTTTTTATTGTGATATGTCTGTCACACAGGAGTGTGGCAGAGGCTTAGGGGCAAGGTGCTTTGTGAAATCATCATGAGGTGATTGGTCAGCTCAGGAGATGGTCACTATGATGGTGGCTTGAGTAAGTGGTCAGGCTGAAAGGATTTTGAGGCAGGACCAAAGAAAAGTTACATGCAGATATGTTCCTAAAAATCATGTGTGTGGTTCTGACTAAGAAGCACTCCAGATTGTATGCATTTTAAAAGGCAATAGCAAATTGGTTTCTATGGAGGTTGATTGTTTTCTGATACACGTACATCTAGATATTCATCTAGGACCCGAGAGTCCAGCAGGAATAAAACAGATTTGATCTCACAGTTACAGCATTTACTCCTTAGGGAGATAGACAGTCAACACAGGGATCAATCCATAATTTGGTCATGAAGTATAAACGTTGTTAGTAACTGGAAGGGACCAAGCTGGTGGTGACGGTGCCTGGCTTCAGGTGGACCTCAGTATTGATAATATCGAGAGAACGAGAAGCCACAAGAAGAACAGCTCCGTGCACTTCACTTTTCTCCTAGAGCGTCACGTACCTCAGGGGGCGTCTTGGCTTGAGAATGTGTTCTCCCCCACATATACTGAGATGTTGTCCTGCATTCCTTTCAGCTCTGTGGGGGATCACAGTGGCTTTCCTTGATGTTTCAAATGTGCTGAGGGTTTTCCAGTGCTGTTGGGTCACTTCTCTTGGTCTCAGGGCCAATGCCACCTAAGCTGAGTAAATGGAAAGTTTCTATCAGATAAATGAGAGGTTTCTGTGAGGTCATTGTGTCAGTGTAATTCCGCTTTCACCTGAGCTATGGCTGGGGCTGCGGATGTGGCTGAGCAGAGCACTTCATAGCATGGATGAGGTCTTCCATTTGAGCCCCACTTCTACCTCCCCCTTCCCCAAAATGTTTCATTGCTCAGCTGCTTTGTTAATCTAGAAAGTTCAGAAAAAGAATTTTTAGGAGAATAAATCTATTTTTTGGATTTTTTTTTCTCACTATGTAGCTCTGGCTGGCTTGAAATTCAGAGATCTGCCTGCTTCTGTCTCCTGAGTGCTGGGATTAAAGGCATTTTCTCTTGTGGTTGTCAGTGACAAGATATTTTTATGACTTATAGCAAATCTGAAGATTACTTCTTAGGTGTTCAAGGCAGCATGTACTTGTAATCCTACCACTGAGGTCCCTGTGGTAGAAGGTGACATGTTTGAGGCAGATATGAACAGTCTGGTGAGACACTGCTGCCAAAGTTAAGGAAAGAAACTGCTTTGTCAAAACTCCTGGGTGTTTCTTGTCTTCTAACCAGTAGTACAGTTTGCCTGATTCAGGAGAAAATAAACTCTGGCATTATGAGAGTCATCTGCCCTTTTATTGACATGTAAAAAATCACAGCAAATATTGAAAGATTGTATAGTAAATTTTATTTCACAAATCAGGGTTTTACAAATTACAGCTCTTTGCCTGCCATCTTCAGGATTCTGCCATGTTCTGTACTGTAAATCCTAATATGTTTTTACTTAATTTCTCTACATTGGCTTAAAAATGCATTTTTGCTTACTTGCACTTATGTAAGAAGGATTATATCATTAAAAAGAAGGTAACCTTTAAAATGCACTCCTGTTACTCTATATTTTTAATGTTAATACTTTATTAATTCTTTGAGAATTTCATACAATGTACCTTTACCATATTCCCTATATTGCCCCTAACTATTCCTAGATCCATCCTCACTTCCTATGCCCTCCCAACTTTTTGTCCTTCTTTTTCAACTTAATTACTCATTGAGCCATATTGGAACACAACATAACAGATTTTTAAATTTAGTATGTGTGTGCATGCGTGTGCGCGCATATGGGCATGTGTGTATGTGCATGTGTGTGTGTGTGTGTGTGTGTGTGTGCATATGTGTGGGTGTCCATGGAGGCCAGAAGAGTATGTTTAATCTGCTGGAACCATTGTCCTCTGGAAGAGCAGGCAGTCTTCATTTCTGAGCCAACTCTCCAGCCCCTGGTTACATTGTGAACCATGAATGCAGAATGTCTATGTGCTGTCTGAAGTAGTTGGTTAGTATTACTCACATAACAGGCTTGGCTTGTCGCCATATCAGCTATATGACCTTAGGTGAGTTACACACCTCCAGGGCTCTGCATTAGCTTCTATATAGTAACGCCAATAATGAGGCGTTATTGGCGTCAAGTGCTTAGCTCTGTGACTACCTTGGTACTCCATGGCTACTATGAGTGATTTTACTGAGGCGATTGTGTTTAGCACTGTGACAAAAGGATAGTATGGGAAATTGAGAAATTATGCAAACATTTACATCTCATACCTAGAGATGGTACTGAGGATGTTGGAATGGTATGCTAAAGAGCTGGTCAGCTGTGTCCTATCCCCAGCTTTCCATGGCATGGCCATATGACTTAGATATTCTCTTCAGCCTCACTTGAGTTTGGGTTCTTTGTGAGAAGAACGGGAAGCTTGATTGATTAGATCCAAAGATTCACAACCACAGGCTGTCAGTGAACTAAGTGATTCTGGTACCAGGGTGTGGCTCATTTTGTTTTGTTTTAACAAGCTATTTCACTGTTTCAAAGCTAGGTAGTTTCCTGGTGGCCTCATGAGTGGTCACCAGATACCATATTAATGAACTGGGACAGGAATTGTTTGTTTGTTTTGAGGCTGTATGTAACTAATTACATAATTATGAGTTATTTCAGTTTGGTCCTAGTAAAATTACATCACAAAACTAAGGCAGTTTTGAAGAATTTACTAGCAAGATAAAAATAGTAATAAATGTTTTATATAGTTGACTCATACGTTTAACATATATTTACCAAGCCTGAAAACAATGAACTCATTGCTCCATCTATTTAAA
>LOEQ01008533.1:112754-128144 GCA_001685075.1 Bramus lutescens | reverse complement strand
TTTGTAAGTTTTACCCTTAAAATAAATACCCCTTTAATTCCCAACTAGTGTGGGATTGTTTATGACTTACGCCTTCAATTATATATGTTTGTTTGTATCCAAAAGAGATGTTCATCCTCTTTAGTATAAAGCTCACATCAAAGTGTGTTAATGTTACCTGGATGTTACAAAAATTAAGAACTCTTGAATTTGAAAGGGAATAAGGGATGGGCATTAAGGGAAGGTCTGGAGGGAGGAAATGATCTCACTCTACTATAATCTCAAAAAAATCTTAAAAGCTGTGTTAATTGAAAGCATAGAAACCAATGATATGTTTTCGTTTCTCTGCCTGATAAATGTATTGTTGATCCTCATATTTTTAGCATTTGGCGAATACTACTTTCTGAGCATTATTAATCAGTTTTGACTCATTCCATAGGCTTCAAAGAAGCAGCATTGGCAGCATTTGGCACTTTTCCTGAAATTAACATTTCAAAGCACTGCAGACATTGAGTTGATGAATAAGAATCTTGGAAGAGTTGACAGTGAAGAATCTTCACTTGGTTCATCTTTTTGGATGTTTCTTATGCATTCTAAAGTTGGGAAATATCTATCTTTACTTGATTGCAGAGGAGTTTTTGTTTTAGTCACAAAACATATTAATACATACTTGTGAGATTTTATCTTTATTTATATTTTTGTTCACATACGCATTCGTCAAAATGCTATCTCATCAGAAACAAATGGGAATGAAAAGTTCACTTCACACTTCAACAAGCACCTGAGATATAGAGAAGCAAAGCACCCAGGCCTTAGTATATGCTCAAGTGCTATTTCTCATTTCCACATTGTAGTTTAAGGCCATAAATCCCAACAGCAGGCCAACAAGTAAATGACAATCAAAAATAGTAGGTCTTCACTGCATCATTTTAAAGGGAACTCTTAAAACACAGTAATAGGCACATGTTTCTGTCATGGAATAATAACACAGGATAAGAACATAAACTCCAAATGATATTCATAAAAATTAGAAAGGGATAGTCAAAGGCTCAAAGCTATAATTACAGAAATATAATACCTAAAGTTCCTAAAAAGTAAAGTTAATAACTGTGGATTTATTAATACTAATGCAACTTGGCAATTTCACGTTTAAATCATTTTAATAAATCAATATAAAAAGTTGATGTTTAATGCAGAGTTCAAAATATGAGTAAAATTACAGATGTCAAATAAAGAAAACCTCAGTGTTATGGTGGCACATGCCTGTAATTATCCACATTAAGGAGAAGCAGGAGAGCCAGCAAAAATTCTTTTCAGCTTTAAATATTTGGATATCTATCTAACTTTAAGTGCACTGTTAGCTCATGTTGCTGTCCCCTTAAGCAGTTATGTATGAGTCCTATCTCATGGAATAGACCTTAAATCTCATAAAAGAAAGAGAATGCAGGAGGTGTTGGTTACTGCCAAACATTGCGCCACTATTTCATCAGCATATCTTATGGGAGGTCGCTGTTTGAGGTAGCAGGGTTTGTAGTGAGTCACATTAGTGATTACCTAAATCAAAAGGGTTGAAGCTTCTAACTGGACACAAGCCCAACTTATCCGTGTTCAATGACAACAGCCACTTTATTCACAAGGCAATAATTCCAAAATGTCTTGCATCCTGGTTGAATCCTCGAACAAAATTTTTAGCTCTGTTTGGTTGACCTTGTGAAATGATACTGGTTTAATTACTAAATGGTTCTTCACTTCAAGCTACCCAATGAATATGCAATAATGTTTATTTCTATATATGATCCAGCACTGAGTTAGATTAGTAAAAATAAACTAATAAAACAAGATGTAATTAAAATAAGCTGAGATTTAAATTTTCATCTATATAACAAAATATCTTTATTTTAATCAAGTTACCAAAAATAGGTTTTAAATGTATGAAAATACTGTAAAATATTAAAAATAGATAAATATTTATGCCCAATTTATAAAATTTAAAACTGATCATAAATTCATTTATATGTAAATAATTTAAATGTATAGATGTAATATATACATGATCAGTTTTTATCTTCTATAGATGTATGCAAGCTTACTTCGTCTAAAGATTTTTAACTTTCTTGGATTATAATATCCTATAATAGTACCAATAAAATGCAAATGCTAAGTCATACTTACATATGCTAAGTCTAATTACATATGATCTTTCATATAGAAGGAGCTTGCACATTTTTTAAAGAGTAAAAATTTTCCATTGCCCAAAGCTTATCATTAAGTATGCTAGAAGAATGTTGCCATATTATTACAGTCCTTTCCAATGAGTTTTGGAAGATATCATTTAAATTTCACTGATACGGTTAGAATAATCAGTTCATATATTCAATATTATTTTTCGACCATAAAATTTACTCATCTCATCACAGTGAAGTAAATGTTTATTTATAGGACATATAAAGTATCTAATTGCAATATTTTTCAGTACCCGGTAGTTGCTAAAACTTTGGTGTTGAAATTAGCTAAAAAAATAGTCTGTGCTTTATAAATTGTCTTAATATGTTTGGTAAGAATATACAGTATATTAGTATTATATATCAACTTCTGTCTTTTTATTACATACTTCACACAAAAGCTTACACTAAACTCTTCTAATCAAATAAATGCTTCTGCAGACTGCAGCATGTCAGATTTCAACATACGCTTTCTAATCAAGGAGACATTTGCAAGAAATTAATGTTTTAACAGTGGAAGAAAACAGAGTACTAAAGAAACATGGGTGATGTGCAAGCCAGATACTTATGAGCATTAGTTTATGTCTGAGACTTTGAAGGGAATAACCAACTTGTCAATGAGCAAAACAAATGCTGCTCTTCGATCTCATCAGGTTCTTTAGAGGGTGCCACAATGATTTTTATGCCTGATGCTCTTATTCCTTTCTTTTAATAATTCTTTTAAATATTTTCAATTGAAAATATTTGTCAAGTGCTATACTGTTTAAAAAATAACAAACCAAAATTTATTTTGTTTTGTTTAAAGCTTAGGAAAGGAGTTTATGAGATCATGGTAGACTCATGAAGCCGCATGCAGCGTAGAAATCTAGAAGCCTGGAGTAAGCAGCCAAATTTGATGCTGTGGTACTACTTACTCATCTTGAACTCCACTTTAGCATACAAATATCTTTCAGTCAATATGTGAAAACAGATGCTTCATTAATATCTGCTCCAACTGCGTTTTGCTTTCAGATACATTTCCACAAACTAAAGCAACTCTAAAATGTAATTTAAATTTTCTAACATCAGAAAATTACAGCTCATGACTGTACATTTCCATAGAGATTAGTAAAATGGATAAGTGTATGTTATGTTAACCCACAATTATTGATATACATATAAGATGTTGAGTCATTACATTTCTCTTCTACTACTTTTAGGACATGGCAGTCAATTATGTACACAAACACAATATGAACTGATGTGTCTAACTATTTAGAACATACAAATTAATAGTACAGCATAAATACATAGCATTGATGTTTCTACGATGTTATCTTAGATAATATTAGTTCATCCAAATAATAGCAGTTACCAGATGAGTATTCTCTCAGTGATTTCATATTCCCACAATTTTCAACACACTGTGGATATTACACTACTTTTTTCTTAATTATTAAGTACAAGTCTAATCTTGGTAAAGTGGGCATGTTTAATGAGCTTCAAAATTCCAAAATAATATGCACTGATCATTGTCAAAAACAGTTCTACCATTCTCTCATTTAATTAAATATTTTACTTACTGTTCATACATGCAGATAGTATGTTTATAGTCATAGCATTCTCTAAATTTGTGTGCCATTAAACCATCTACTTGAGAATGGGGAGCTTCTCTGGTATTTGTCAATGAAGTAAATAAACTCTTCCTCTCCCAGTAGCCATCAGCTTGCAATAGTTCCTAAGACAGGGAGGGATTTATGAGTGTCTCCCTATCCATGCTGGGAATTTGGTTGACTTAGTCTTGTACAAGCCTTATGCATGTAGTATTAGCCTCTGTCGTGCCTGAAAATTATATTTCCCTGCAGGCATCCACTTCCTCTAACTCTTATACTTCCTTGGTTATCTCTGAATCATGACGGGAGAAGGTCTGAAATATATATCCCATGTATAACTGAACATTCGACATTCTTTTAACCTCAACACCTTGACTGGTTGTCGGTCTCTACATAAATTGTCATCTGCTGAAAAGAGTAGTTTTCTTATTAACGGTTGAGAGATTACTAATATATGGACAGAAATATAAAAACTTTGGGACAGCTTATTTCTGTGTCCATTTAGTACAATATTACTATATTGTTCTCTGAAATGAAAGCATTTCAGTGTTGAGGTCTGTGGTTTTCAAAGCTTCGTTCTATGTATTTCTTTTTTATTTTTTTCTTCTTCTGACTTGCCTTTTTTCTTTCCTTCCTTCAGGTGTGCATTTACTGGGTGGTAGAAAATGTTCAGGTCTCTAAGCTGACAAAACACTGTTGTATATATTGTTCATTATTAATCGACATATCACCATGGGAGAGTTAGAGCTGCATCCTAACCTTTAACGTAGGAGCCTTAAAAGTGTATTAACAATATTAGGTTCATCCTTTTTTGTGTGATGCAGCAAAACAGTGCTTTAATAATTTATTCCTTTAAGGATCAATGCCTGATATTTGAGAAAAAAATGTTCTCTATACCTCTCAACCATATATTCTTCCTTGACCTGAACATCAGAACAGGCACTTTGCTGTTGTTTTGTTGTTTCCTATAAATTGTCCTTACTTTCTCCAGTGCAGTATCCTAGATCCTCATGAATCTGAACCTATTCTGTCTACTCTGGCTCAGTCAACCACAGGCAATATCAGATTCTCCTTGTTTTCTATCTTTGCTCCCTGAACAGCCATAGTATATCTGTGGGATCAATGTAATTAATACAGTAATATTCTGATCATCTCGATATTGCTTCCATTTCTACAAAACTTTGCTAAAATCCTGAGGGTGGATTTTATTTCACACTGTCCAGCTTCTCATTGCTCTATTTGCCAAAGGTCAGGGGGAACATACGGTCCCAGTGATTCGGGAGTTACCACAAGCAAGTTTATTCAGAGCACTGGGCACCCATCCCAAATGGAAGTCAATTTTCTCGCTTCAGCTGTTTCCCTACTGATTACTTAAACTTTAGGCTAATAGCAAACTTTGTGCTTCAATCTGCTCATCAAATGTTGAAACAATAGTTATCATCATTTGCACAACATTATCCTAACTTATTAGTTTGCTGTCATTTAAAGCTGCAGAAGAGAAAATAGCTATGGATTGATAACTGGCTGTCTAGGGCAGGGCATATTAGTTCCTTCACTTACTCTTGTTTCTATCCCTGCTTTGGATACTTATTCAAATGTTGTGGTACTGCTTCTTAAAGCAGTAGACTCACACAATATATAACAAATGCCATAGTAAAAATCAAGCACATATTTATGACATGGAAAAATCACCCTAATCCCTTGTAAAAAAGGCTTGCTAAATTTCATCATTTTCCATTGGGTCATTTTATTTTCTGAAATCCGTGTGGAAAGATTTTTTTTTCTAGGAAAGTGAAAATAAGTTTTAGTTTCTCATTTGTTTATTACAACTCTCCCTTATACTACAAGGACTTACTGTGTTGTGTTATTATGTTATGTGTGTGGTATATGTGTGACACACATGTGTGTGCATGTATGTATGTGTGTATGTAGATACAGGATGGAGGGCAATATCTGGGGTGTCTTCATAAATTACTATACATCTTATTTTCAATGAACTTGGAGCTTACTCATTAAGCAAGATGAGCTGGCAGGAAATTCCAGGGATCCTATTGTCTCTGTCCCATCACTAGATTCAGATGAGAGCCACACAATGCTTTACAGTTTAAGTTAGTGCTTGGAATAGAACTCCAGTATTCATGCTTTCCCTGTAAAAACTTTACTGGCAACCATGTCTCCAATTCCAAAATTTGGGTTCTAAACATTGGCAATTTGTATACTCAAATATGATAAAACTTCTAAGAATAAATCTTGTATAAATAATATATACTATTATTTATAATAATAAATAATATACTTGTTCTTTGTATGCACACACATAAATATCACTACATACACACTATATTCATAGATTGTTGATTCATTTTTTTTGCTTCTGGAGGTAAATATCATCCTCCTCAAACTGAAGATAACATTATCTTATTGTGACAAATTAGTTTATTTCTAGTCCTTTCTTAGTCTGAAGCAGCATGTTTTCTGAGAGTCTGCAAACACATCTGCAGGTATTATTTTCATCATTTTACTACAGTTTTTGTACTTATAACATAGCTTTTAAAGATACATGAATATGGAAAAGGACTGTGTGACTTTATTGTGTCATTATTGTACTTTTTGGTGCATTGTGCACAAATTCAGCAGGTCCCAGATCAGGCTCTATCTGATACTAACTCCTTCTTAGTATCCCAGGCTTTGCTATTCTCTGATACCTTTGCTTACATAATCCATCTTACAAGAAGAACATTTACAAGATTAAAGATTTCTAAAATCTACTCCAGTTAGATTCAAAAGGGAAAAATGTCTTTACTTCATAACTGTACTTGTATACTACTCAATGAAAGAAAATTAAATTATCTATTGGCAAAATAATTTGATGACACATACTTACTAATCGTGCCTTTGTGGAGGAAGATAAACCATCAGGCAAATGATAAAGACCTCCCACTCCTCTTGTCTTCTGGTCTTTCTGTTCCTAAATGATGGAACTTTTTCAGGGGAATGGAGGAGTGGGATTTGAGATTTATGTTTCTACTTAGTTTGAAATACAGAATTGAAACCAATCACTGCATTTTAATTATATGGTTCTTAAAGTCCAAATTAAATTTAGTAATTCAACCCATTTAGGTTCATAAAACATTACTTAATTTATAGCATTATGGGTCAATACTAAGAGTCTGTCTCCCTCTAGTCAGAATGGCTATCATCAAGAAACAAGTGTCAACAGATGTTGGTAAGGAACTGAGGGGAACTCTTTTACTGTTGGTCAGATTGCAAACTTGTACAGTCACTCTGAAGATCACTGTCAAGAATAATGAAATAACAAAAAGTAGAGCTGCCTTATGGCTCCATTTTGCCACTCTTTGGCGTACACCCAAAGGGCTCATAAACTACTACAGAGATACTTGGACAGTCATATGCAGTGCCACTCTCTTTGCAATAGCAAGGAAATGGAAACAACCGAAGTACCCTTTAACCAGAGAATAGATAATAATAACGTGATATGTATATATAATGGAATTCCATTGAGCTGGTAACAAACTTAAAAGGAATCATGAAATCTGCATGTAAATTGAGATGGAAAGTAGTATGCTAACATATTCTCTCCTGTTTGTGGATCCAAGATCTGGATCTTTGAGTTTGTGTCTAGGAGCTGAAGAAGTAATGAAGTAAAAGGAGACGTGGTCCAGGAAAGAAAGCTTTATAAAGCAGGAGAGTCGGAGAGAGTAGGATACTAGAACTGTGAAGGGGAAAATGGAAAATCTGAAAGGGAGGGGGCATTGATGAAGGAGACAGGTTATATAAAGTTATATAAAGGAAAGAATAAAAGGGGGATAAGTCTAGGATCTTGAAGTTCATACCCTATTGATGAAGCCTACATACACATCAGGCGTTGGACATGGAGGAAATGATCTAAATTTCACCAGCTTCCCCTCTGAGGACTGGCTCTCATAATATCAGAAAGTTCTATGTAAGATAAAAACAGTAAAAAGCTACCAATAATCCTACCCAGCTGTAAAATTTTGTGAACTAGAATAATGATGAGTTGGTAGGATAGCCACAAGCATGCAGTGGTGGCATTTTTACCTTGAAGGGAGCAAAAATTTCTTATTGGAGTGAAAGTTCACTCAACAGGGGTAATTCAAGCTTACATTATAATCCCAGAAAATATTCATGGCTGGAGAGTTTGCAGATACTAGAGGAGCACACCCTACTGCCAGTTTTATTAACCAATATAATTCCTAGCTGTATTATAGTGCTTATATACACAGGTAAGCACGCATCCTACCCTTCATCTTAGAGTCTTCTTTTTTTGCAACTGAACAAAATGCAGAGAACCATGGACTGTGTAACCATAACGGATATATCTACAGTGCAACCATACTACTGAGACTCAGTAAAAATTATGGCAGATGGGTGGAATGATTATAGGAACTGGAAGACCAGAATTCCAAATTACTCAACCATAACATACATGGGATTCTTGTAGAATTCCTAGCAGTGGAAGCAGAGGCTATCTCTGATTCTTTTGTCTACTTGGGGGACCCTTTTCTTCATACTGGACTGCCTAGTCCAGCCTTGATGTGATGGTATGGGCCAGGTTCTGTTGTACCATATTATTCCATGTTTGGTTGATGTCCCTGGGATGCCTGGTATTTTCTGAATGGAAATGAAGGAGGAGTGGATCTGGGTACAGGGGAGATTGCAGGAAAAGGCCAGAGGAGGAAAGGGAGGGGAAACTGCAGTTGGGATGTAATATATGAGAGAAGAATAATAAAATTAAATAACTAAATAAGCAAAGAAAAAATAGAAAAATAAAACTTTGCAAAATTGAACAAAAATATAAACAAAATACACTCAAACATATGGGCACAATGAAGGCAGTCCTAAGAGGCAAGTTCATAGCACTAAGGGCCTACATAAAGAAATTGGAGAGATCAATTATTAGTAACATAATAGCACACCTGAAACATCTATAACCAAAAGGAGAAATCATACACAAAAGAAGTAGGAATCAAGAAATAATCAAATTGGGGACCAAAATTAAAAGAAAAGAAAGAGAGAAAGAAAATATGACAGGAAGAGAGAGGGGGAAAGAGGAAGGAAAGAAGAAAAAAAGGAAGGAAGGAAAATGTGAAGAATAAATGAAACAAAAAGGTGATTCTTGGATAAAAAAATAAGCAACACTGACAAACTCTTATGCAAATTAACTAAAAGAAAGTATAAAGAAAACATGCAAATTAATAAATTAATAAAACTTGAAATGAGAAGAGGTACATAACATCAAACATTGAAGAAGTTTAGAGAATCAAACAGACATATTTAAAAAGCCTGTACTTCACCAAATTGGTAAATTTAAAAGAAATGAATGTGTGTGNTATATATACCACCTACCAAGGATAAATCAGGATCAGATAAGCAATTTAAACACATTTGTCACCAATAGTGAAATAGAGGCAGTGAGTAACAGTCTCCTATTTAAAAAAAATAACCCAAGGGATTGATGGTTTTAGCAGAGAATTTTAGCAGACATTCAAAGAAGAGTTAATGCCAGTTAACAATCCTCAGATTCTTTCATGAATTAGAAACAGAATAAATATTGCACAATTCATTTTGTTAGGAAAGAGTTACCCTGAGAGCTAACTATATAAAGACGCAACAAAGAAAGAGAATTGCAGACCAATTTCCCTCATAAACAGAAGTGCAAAATCCTTTATAAAATATGTGCAATCAAAACCCAAGAGCACATTGAAAAGATCATCCACCATAATAAATTTGGCTTCATCTTAGAGATGCAGAAATAGTTCCATATACATAAATCGATAAATGTAATCCACCACTTAAACTGAAAGGCAGAAACCACATTATCACATCATTAGATGTAAATAAAAAAGAGAGAGAAGTCTTTAACAAAATCCAACACCTTTATGATAAAAGTCCTGGAGGGACTAGGGATACAGGGAAATACATCAACATAATAAAGACACTGTGCAGTAAGCCCACAGAAATCATCAACATAAACTGAGGAAAATTCAAAGGAATTCCACAAAAATCAGAATAAAGACAAGGTTGTCCACCCTATGGCTAGTAGTCATAGCTACAGCAATAAGACTGAAGGAGATCAAGGGAATACAAATTGAAAGGAGAGAAGTCAAAGTATCATTATGAGAAGTTAATGTGATAACATACATGTGACCATAAAATTTCCACAGGGAAGCTTTACAGCTGATAAATACTTTCAGAAAACTAGCTTGATACAGAATTAACTCACAAAAATCAGTAGCCTTCCTATATACAAATGACAAAGAGACTGAAAGAAATCAAGGAATCAGCACCTTTTACAATAGCCTCAAATAACATAAAATATCTTGAGGTAACTCTAGCCAAGCAAGTGAAAGACTTGTATGATGAAAATCTCATGCATTGCTGATGAGAATGCAAGCTGGTACAGCCCCTTTGGGTGTCAGTGTGCCAGTTTCTCAGAAAATTAGGAAACAACCTTCCTCAAGACCCAGCAATACCGCTTTTGGGTATATATCCAAAGGATGGTCAATCATGCCACAAGGGCATATGCTCGACTATGTTCATAACAGCATTGTTTGTAATAGCCAAAACTTGGAAACAACCTAAATGCCCCTCGACCAAATAATGGATAAGAAATATATGGTACATTTACACAATGGAGTTCTACCCAGCAGAAAAAATAACGACATCTTGAATTTTGCAAGCAAATGGATGGAGCTAGAAAACATCATTTTGAATGAGGTAACCCAGACCCAGAAAGACATTTATCACATGTACTCACTCATAAGTGGTTTTTAAACATAAAGCAAAGAAAACCAGCTTACAAATCATAATCCCAGAGAACCTAGACAACAATGAGGATCCTAAGAGAGACATACATGGACCTTATCTACATGGGGTAGAAAAAGACAAGACCGCCTGAGTAAATTGGGAGAACGGGGACCTTGGGATAGGGTTGAAGGGGAGAGGGGAGAGGCAGGGAGGGGAACAAAGAAAAATGTAGAGCTCAATAAAAATCAATTTAAAAAATCTCTAGGACACTGATGAAAGAAATTGAAAAAGATATCAGAAGTTGTAAGGATCTCCTAGGATCATGGATTTGAAGAGTTAACATACCAAGTACGGCCATCCTGCCAAAAGCAGTCTACAGATTCAAAGCAATTCCCATCAAAATTCCAATAAAATCTTCTCAGAGCCTGAAAAAACAATTTTTACCTTCATATGGAAACAAAACAAACAACAACAAAAACTGTTTTACTGACTACATAAAATCAGTCCTGAATAACACAATAACTGCTCAAGGTATCACCATCTCCAATCTCAAGCTGTATAGTCCTGACACAAAAACAGACAAATTAATTAATGGAATTGAATTGGATACTAAGACATAAACACACACATCTATTCCCTGGTTTTAGATAAAGGAGCCATATCACTGGGAAAAGACAGCATCTTCAACAAATAGTACCAGGCAAATGGAATGTCTGTAGATAAAAGAAAATGAATATTTATCATCCTGAACAAACTCAACTACAAGTGGCTCAGATCTTTCAACATAAAACCACTGAATCTGATAGATAAGAAAGTGGAGAGCAGCCTGGACTGCATTGGGACAAGAAAAGACTTTGTGAATAGAGCACCATTAACACAGGCATAAAAATCAGCAATTAACAAATGAGACCTCATGAAATTGAAAGATTTCTGCAAGGCAAAGGACAATGTCATTTGGGCAAAGCAGAGGCCTAGAAAGGGAGCAACTTTTACCAGCTTTTACAACCAATAGAAGGTTAATACAAAAAAATACATAAAGAACACAAAAGACTGAATATCACAAAAAACAAATGACCTAGGATTTTAAGTGAAGTACGGGTCTAAGCAGAGAATTCGACAAAGAAGAAATTCAAATGACTGAGGATCAATGAAAGCAGTGTTCAGCATCCTTAGTTATTAGGGAAGTATGAAACAAAACTACCGTGAGATTTCTTCTTACACAAGTAAGAATGGCCAGGACCAAAATTTACAAACCACAGCTCATACTGGTGAGGTAACACAACTCACTCAACACTGAGAAGTCAAGCCTTCATCCTCCTGGCAAGATGTCTTTGTACCAGAACATACTTTGCACGCTACCAAAAGAGAAATATGAGCACTAATACAGTGGTAAACCATTCTGCATACAATATTGTCTTGCCTGCAAGATATGTTAGTACAATAGTAGCACAAACTTCTTGGAACTACCAACCAATATCTGACCGGAGTTAAGGCCTACTCCATGAGATGAAACCCATATTTTACTGCTGCTTAGATGACCAACAAAGTAAGATTAACCCACAAATCAATGATAAAATCAAATACTACTGTTTTAAGAAAAAAAAGTAAGTGGTAATAAAATGAATCCTAATGATAGTCTGCTATACTCAGAGATCTGTGCCTTACTCATCCATCATCAGTACAGCTTCCCAGACAGCTGACAGAAAGAAATACAGAGATCCACAGCTAAAAAAATGTACAAAGTGAGTGACTTCAGATTACTCATCTCTAAATGGAATAGCTCCATCAAATCCCTCCCCTCCGGGCTCAGGGAACCCGGAAGAAGGAGAGGGAGACATTGTAAGAGTCAGGGGGGATGAATGACACTAAAGAATCAAGGCCTTCTTAACAGGGTAGGATTTAGGCACATGTAAACACAAAAGACTGAGGCAACATGCACAGGGGCTGCAGGGGTCTGAAGCAGATAGGGCCAGAAAGTTGAAAAGAGACATGGATACCTGCCCCATCCCTAAGCCAGAAGCTATCTCCAATTGATAACCACTTACTTACAAATGAAAACTTAGTTTGCTCCAAGAGAATCTCACCAGGGAAACAAACTACTCTTAATGGTAGACTACATTTTCATGAGTAGGTGGTCAACAGAAAATGAACTTAATGACATATTTATAGATTATATAATGTCTTATAAGGGCTTTTTTTTTGCTTCTGGGTTTTTTTTGTATTTTTATTGGATTCCTGGATATGCAAATGAGTGGGTCTTTGCAGCTATATCTGTTTCTTGTGTCTGTTTTTGGTGCTTTCCCTTCTGTTTTTGGTTAGGTGTTGTTTGTTGTCTGTTTCCAATTTGTTTTCTTATCTTATTAAATTTATTATTATAATATCTTAGAATCTTGCTTGTTTTTTAAAAGATAGAAAGAAAGGACTGGATCCAGATAGGAGGAGAAGTGGAGAAGAAATGGGTGGCATTGAGGGAGGGAAATGAAAATAACAATATATTATATGGAAAAAATCTATTTCCAGTTGAAAAAGGAGACCTAAGTCTTGTGCTTGGATATAAATAATCTATTATCAGTGGTACCATTAATGCTACTCATTATAATTCACTTCCATAATATAAATATCTATTTGCAATAAGAATTCATAGTGCTTTGTTAAAAATATTTTTAAAAAATTTAATGTGGTCACTATAATACAGATTAATATGGGCTAAAAAGGGTTACGAAATGAAAATAAATGTCCAAAGCAACTTAACAGTTAGTAACGTATGCAATTCAAATAAGAAAACTGCTGCCAAGGGTAGGTCTGTGGGTTAGCAATATTCAAATGGGTGCCCACTGAATCCAACATTTATATTGATGACAATCACTATAGAATCAATATAGTGTTAAATCTTAATAATTAAAGGTACTGTACGCATCATCAAGTTTACAGGGGAAAGTTTCATTTGTAAGAATGCCAATCATTCCTTTACTCTATTTTCATCTTGTTTGGTAACTAGGGATTGAAACATTAGCTTCACATTTGTTAGACAAATGTCCTGTCACTAAGCTCTCTTACTCCTCAGATTTCAATTAGTCTTTCACAGTTTTGCATGTGGGATAACTGGCTCTGTTTTGTAAATACAAAGTAAAAAATAAGAAACTGATATAAATTCTCAGCAAAGCCTAGTATAACGCATTTACTTGCTACTACATGTAGCTTTATAAAAAGCTACTCTTTACTGTATAAAACATACGTTAGATAATGACTTGGAAAATAGGCTAAGTCACAAGGATATGATTACTGTACTGCCAGATCAAATAGGCTCCTGCCCAGTATCTCTGTACCTGGGCACTGAAAACACCATCTAGAAATCGCGTTGCTTTGTACATAGATTATACATATGCTTCTGACCAAAGGCCAGCTTCAGAACTAGCACACAGATGCAACAGTGCTCTGACCTGGACAAGCCTTCCAAGATCACATAACCACTTACAACTGGGAAACAAAATGCAGCCGAAGATTTCCAATAAAACACAGAAGGGCAAGGCATCTCCTCATTCAGCTTCCTATGGAATAGAGTTTTAATAAATAATGAAACATGAAAAAGCATCAGGCAAATAATGCCTGGTTTTCTTTGCTGTGATGTCAACTGGTGACTAGGGTAAGACCCACATATTCCACGGTTTCACCATTAATATGTAAATCTTCTGTAAAATATTAAAATCTCTAAAATGAAAATGACACCAACAAATATTTTTAATGTATTTCACAACTTGCTTAATTTTGTATGCTCTTATATATTATTAAATAACTAGAGGCAAGGAACTGTATTTGATGGTAAAAATATAACAAGAGTGTTGGAAAGCTACATTTTACAGGATCTCAGTGGAAAAATGCAAAGTTCTGCAAAAAAAGGAGATGTCCAAGAGGAATACCACACGAGGAGCAAGGCTGTTCTTACAAAGCACACACATCCATAACGTGTGTTGCCACTCTTGCTTGGGTGAAGAGGACAACACCAGGCAGAAAACTTACAAAACACAATAGCATTTGAGCTTTCTATGCAAAGAAGAGGACTAAAACTGTACAGGGGCATTCCCTAGGAAAGTGACTCTCCTTCAGAAAATTACAAATAGTTAATGGAGTTCTAATTTATCCAAGGGTGGGGAGACAACGGGCCATGAGCTATCAGCAACAGCCAAAACATTAGCTAGTGCTCACTCAGCAGCTTTCCCTTTGTTTAACATGCCATTCAAAGAATTACATTTAATCTTCTGAAGTAAATGCAATTATTTTACCACTTTTTTAAGATAAAAGAGTCCAGGTTGTTGAAGAGTTAAATACCCTCCTCAAGTTAAAACAACTGAACTTGATGCTGATTTTTTTTACTAAATATGCATATTTCATGAGCAAAATCCCTGCAGGGATAAAAATACAATAAAAGAAAAGAAAGATGAACTTGGTAGAATTAACAGTAGTTGATACTTCCAAAGAGAAGATCACTGAACCTGATACTCATAAAAACTATTCAAAATAAAACAAAAATATGATTACAAATGACTCATAGGACAATAAAATACAATTACCAAAGACTCCATTATTTCCAGAGACTGAGGTCAAAGTTGGGATCGTGGAGATGACACAGCTCTCTAGTGTGTCTAAACAGACTATAATGCATAAAGTACTGAACTTTATTGTAGAGTTCCGTGGTAATGAGACACAATCACTCCTGGCAACACAGTTCTACTCCTGAGAGAATGTTGAGCACCAAAGACACTCCACCTGGAGCCTTTCTTCTTGGCAGAACTGGCCTTTGGGCAAAGAAA
>LOEQ01008533.1:21422-34286 GCA_001685075.1 Bramus lutescens | reverse complement strand
AAAACAAACAGATGGCAGTGGTGGTGCATGCATTTAATTCCAGCACTCAGGAGGCAAAGGCAGGCAGATCTCTGTGAATTCAAGGCCAGCCTGGTCTACAGAGCGAGTTCAAGGACAGGCTCCAAAGCTACACAGAGAAACACTGTATTTTTTTAAATATTTATTTATTTATTATGTATACAATTTTCTGTCTACATGCAGACCAGAAGAGGGCACCAGACCTCATTACAGATGGTTGTGAGCCACCATATGGTTGCTGGGAATTGAACTCAGGATCTCTGGAAAATAGCCAGTGCTCTTAACCTCTGAGCCATCTCTCCAGCTCCCACACTGTATTGAAAAAAAGAAAGAAAACAAAGAAAAAAGAAATGTTTGCCGGCATATATGCAAAGAAGAACACTGTATAGATAATAAATAAATATATCTTTAAAAACAACAAAAAAGAGGGTTCAGTTTCCCCAGACATCAGGGAGAAGCATATAAAATGTTTTGGTTTTGTTTTGTTTCAAATCAGGATTTCTCTGTGTAGCTCTTGCTGTCCTAGAACTCACTCTGTAGACCAGGCTGGATTTGAACTCAGAGATATTTCTGCCTCTGCCTCCTGAGTGCTGGGATTAAAGAAGTTTGCTACCACTGCCTGGCATAAAATCTTTTTTTTAAATGATTTAGTTTTATGTGTACTTGTGTTTTGCTTGTGTGTGTATCTGGGTGAGAGTGTCTGATCCCCTGGAACTGGTGTTATAGACAATTGTGAGCTACCATGTAGGTGCTGGGAGTTGAACCCAGGTCTTCTGGAAGAGCAGCTGGTGCTCTTAACTGCCAAGCCATCTCTCCAGCCCTAAAACTGTCTTGAGATATCACTTTACTCTAGTCAGAATGACTGTCATCAGCAACTCTGACAATAAATGTTGGAGAGAATAGGGAGAGAGGAACAGACCCTTTATTCACTCCTGGAGGGAGTGCAAATCAACACAGCCATTGAAAATCATTGTGGATGTTCCTTAAAAGTAAGCCAGGCAGTGGTGGTGCACACCTTTAATCCCAGCACTCAGGACACAGAGGCAGGTGGATCTCTGTGAGTTCGAGATCAGCCTTGTCTACAGAGCAAGTTCCAGGACAGAATCCAAAGCTACACAGAGAAACTTGGTCTTGAAGAAAAAAAAAAAGAAAAAGCAGAAAGAAAGAAAGAAAGAAAGAAAGAAAGAAAGAAAGAAAGNAGGAAGGAAGGAAGGAAGGAAGGAAGGAAGGAAGGAAGGAAGGAAGGAAGGAAGGAAGAAAATAACCTATTGTAGTGACTCATACCTGTAATGCCAGCACTCAGGAAGCTGAGGCAAAGGGATCAATACAGGTTTGAGCCATCCTAGGCTACATTAAGACTGTATCTCAGAAGTCCAGATAGATAGATAAATGGATGGATGAATAGATAGGTAGATTGATTGATAGATGATAGCTCTCTAAAGAAATGGATTTTACTTTAAAAAATTATTCTTATTTATGTGTATGTGTGTGAAGCAGCATGAGTTTATGTGCATTCCATACATGCAGCTATCCTTGGAGTCCAGGTGTTGAATCCCCTGAAACTAGAGCTGTCCTCTGACTCCACACACTCAAGTGCCTGCACTCATTCACATGTGCCATATATACACTATAAGCAATAATAATAATAATAATAATAACTTTTTTTGAGTTAGGGTTTTTCTGTTTATCTCTAGCTGTCGTGGAACTTGTTTTGGAGACCAGGCTGGTCTCAGACTCACAGAGATCCACCTGTCTCTGCCTCCCTGAGTACTGGATTAAAGATGTATGCCACCACCACCTGGCTCACAATACTTTTTTTAAAGACAGGGCTTCTGCTGAGTAGTGGTGGCACACACCTTTAATCTCAGGAAGACAGAGGCAAGCCAATCTTTGTGAGTTTGAGGCCAGTCTGGCATATAGAGCTAGATCCAGGACATCTAGGGCTGTTTAACAGAGAAACCCTGTCTTGAAAAAGCTAGAAAACAAACAGCGTTTCTCTGTGTAGTTCTGACTGTCCTGTAACAACTTACTAGCTTTGTAGACCAGGCTGGCCCTAATTCAGGGATCTACCTGCCTCTGCCTCCCGAGATTAAAGGCATTCTCCACCCTTGCCTGGCTATACATATTTTTTAAAAGACAACAAAGTAAAAAGGGGACTATTTGGGAGAGGAAGGGGTGAAGAGGAGTGACAGGGAGACAGATAAGGAAGGGTTGTAGGGGCAGCTGAGTGTGATTAACATACATTATGTAAACACATGAAAATATTATTACAGTCAGAGACACGGCAAGTCTGAGGACCTGTGTGTGGCTGATCCCTGGGACCCTCATGGTAGAAGGAGACAATGGATCTTTGCAAATTGTCACAGACACACACACATGCGCGAACGCACACACACCACATAGACCGCTGGGCTGAGATCTGAATCCAGCTCAACAGATACTGTAAAGCAAAGAGAATGGGTGCATTCCAGGGAGGGATCTTTCTCCCTCTCCTTACCCTGCACCAAGTCTTCTCTCTGTCCTTGCTCCCACAGGTCCTTCCTGTGGATCCTCTCAAAGGTGCTGAGAGCTAGCAGCCAAGCCTCCCTTGTCCCCATATGGGCCACCATCAGCTGAGCCATTTCCAAAGGACCAGCCATCTCCATTCGTCCCAAGGGGATCTTGTCCTGGCCCAGTTCCTCTGCAGTCCCCAGGTATAATTTGAATTTCTTCAGTTCCGCAGCCTCGAGTTCTTCCAGGTAAGTGGACAGTCGACAGAGAACATCCCTAGCTGTAGCTGGCAACATGGGGATGCAGTGGTAGGACCAGACACTCGAATATTTCTCTGAAGGGGCAGTGGGCACTGTAGCATGCTGCCACCACCACATTGACAGGCAAGGGAGCAAAGTGGTACAGGAAAAATCTTTCAGGAAATCACGCTTGCTCCTCCAATGCCTGCCCCTCTCAACAACAGTGTTTACTTTGAAGAAGGGGAAGTTGGTATGAGGTAATCCCAGTAGCCCTTGACTGTAAGCAAGACACATGTTGAGCAAATTTCTACTGTTTTCCCAGCTTCTTTGTCAAAACAACCACTCTTCTGCCTTTCCTTTTGTCATTCTCACTCAGGAAAGGCATGTGAAGACTGCTGTGACCTCTTCCAGGAATATGTATCAAGAACCTTATAGAGCCAGGCATGGTAGAGCATGCGTTTTATCCCAGCACTTGGGAGGCAGAGGCAGGCATATCTGGTCTACAAATCAAGTTCCAGGACAGCCAGGGCTGTTACCCAGAGAAACCCTATCTCAAAAAAAAAACAGAAAAACAACAACAACAACAAAAAACAAAAAAAAACCCTTTGCACAGGGGCTGGGGATGTGGCTTAGTTTGTTGTAGTATGCTTGCCTAGTATCAGTGAAGCCACTGCATGGAAAGGCTGTGGTGATGTATTCTTCTATAAGCGTAGAACCCCTGAGTTAGAGGAAGGACGGTCAGAAGTTCAAGACCATGCCTAGCTAAACAGTGAGTTCTCGGGGCACACCTTTGAGGCCAGACTTGTCTACAAAACTCCAGGACAGTCAGGGCACTGTTAAACAGAGAAATCTGTCTTGAAAAACCAATCCAATAAATAAATAAATACTGAGTTCAAGGTCAATTTGGGATACATAAAATTTCAGGGAAGGGCATGGTGTACAAGCTTTTAGACACTTGAGAGACAGAGGCAGGTGGATCTCTATGACATTGAGACCAACCTGATCTACATAGTTAATTACAGGTCAGCCAGTGATAAATAGTGAGACTCTCTTTAAAGAAGAAAAAAATCTTATATGGGAGTGGAGGCACAAGCTTGTAATCCTAGTAGAAGGATTGAAAATTCAAAATTAGCTTGAATAACACAATGTTTATTTGTTTTAAATAAAAACAAAACAAAACAAAAAAAACAAAAAAACCCTAGAACTGGAAGATGGTTGAATGGATAAAGGACTTTCTGTGCAAGCATGAGGACCTGCGTTCAAAATCCCAGAACTTTTTTTTTGTTGTTATTTAGAAGGCTTTATTAAAATATCAGCTAAACAGCAGGTGTAAGAGTACAGAATGTAGGACTGATTCTCTACATGTGTGAGATGCTTCAGCTTTTTAAACTAAAATAAAAAATTCCCAGAATGTAATAAAGCTGGACATGCAGTGCTGTGGGACAATGGTCTTGTATCCTGTCACTTGTGTTATTTTAATAAAACACTGATTGGCCAGTAGCCAGGCAGGAAGTATAGGTAGGGTGACCAGGCAGGGAGTAGAGGCAGGGCAACAAAACAGCATTCTGGGAAGAGGAAAGGTTCAGTCTCGTCAACAGTAGGTCTGTGTCTCCTTCGTTCTACTCTTACGGAGTGAGATAAAAGGTACCAAGCCACATGGCTAACATAGACAAGAATACTGGGCTAATTTAAGATGTAAGAATTAGTTAGTTAATAAGAAGCCTGAGCTAATAGGCCAACAAGTTTATAATTAATGTAGGCCTCTATGTGTTTCATTGGGTCTGAACGACTGTGGGACTGGGTGGGACAGAAACTTGTGTCAACAACACAGGAGATAAATTTGAAGACCAATGGGTCTGATATGCACAGCAGTAAACAAGAAACCTTGTCTCAAGTAAGACAGAAGGCAAGGACTGACACCTGATGTTGTCCTCTGCATTACTTCCTGCACTGGCTAATGTCAGCTTGACACAGGCTAGAGTCATCTGAGAGGAGGGAACCCCAGTTGAGAAAAAGCCTGTAGAGCATTTTCTTCATTAGTGATTAATGGAGCAGACCAGCACATGGTAGGTGGTGCCATCCTTGGGCTGATAGCCCTGGGTTCTATAAGAAAGCAGGCTGAGCAAGCCTTGGGGAGCAAGCCAGTAAGCAACACCCTTTTATTGCTTCTGCATCAGCTCCTGCCTCCAGGTTCCTGACCCATCTGCATTGCTGTTCTGACTTCTTCAGAGATGAACAGCAATATGGAAGTGTAAGTCAAATAAACCCTTCCCTTCCCAAGTTGCTTTGCTCATGGTATTTTACCAGAACAATAGTAATCCTAACTAAGACAATTCCAACACCTCCACAGATCATTGTGGCTACTGTATGTACATATACATACATACATACACACACACACACAGAGTAAATAAATGTAATTAAAATTTTTGTTTTGTTTTGTTTTTTTGAGGTGGGTTTCTTTGTAGCTTTGGAGCCTGTCCTGGAACTAGCTCTTGTAGACCAGGCTGTCCTTGAACTCACAGAGATACACCTGCCTCTGCCTTCCAAGTGCTGGGATTAAAGGTGTGGGCCACCATACCCACTTTCCTGTAATTAAAATTTTTAAACAAAAAAATAACCCACAGACATAATAGGGGATAACAAGTTTCATAGAGGCCTCCTTTGGAATCTCTCCCACTATTTGCTAGCTTGTTTGTCTTTCGAGTTAAGGTCTCATAAACCGAGCCTGACATTGAACTGTGTAGTTCAGAATGACCTTGAACTTCTAATTCTCCTACTGGGTTTATAGGTGTGCCACACCAAGCCAGGGTTATCCAGCACTGGGAACTGAACCCAAGGCTTTGTGCATGTTAGGCAGTTACTCTACCACTTGACCCACAGCTGTAGTCTACTCCCAGCCGTTGCTATCCAGCCCTTCCGGACACAAGCAGAATCCAACTTTCAATACCATAGTCCAGGCTTCTCTGTTTTTAAAATTCTTGTATGCCAGCTTGTTCATGTTTATTTCGGGTCTCGCTTACTCAACATTCTGAGGCTCGTCCCACATTCTTTTTCATGATTCACGATGACTCTAGTTTGACCCTCTGATTCCTCAGGCATTCGGAGCTGGAACTGCTGTCGAAGAAGGCAAGCACAGGGAATGATTTAGAAGTCTGAGGCACTGTATGCTTTTGCAGAGCCATCCGCTCTCTTGTAATAATGCACTTGGCAGCCTACTTTCTTCATCTGTGACTACTGTGCACGCTTGCCCTTCTCCAAACAATATGCCTTTCAACATCAGGTCTCCTGTCACTCAACCTGCACTGGGCAGTCCCTGTTGGGGACTGTGGACCCCCAGACCCTGAATTTCCTGTAAACAACTTGTTATGCTTGCAGCCGTTCTGAGAAAAACAACTTGTTTTCCTGTGTTTGCAGCTGATCTGAACACAAGGCAGGGGAATGGCATCTGGTAGCTTGCAGCTGAAGGATCCCGAGAGCTAGGGTGTGGCCATTGGTCAGGAAAGGCACTATATAAGCTGCCTTGGAATACAATAAAGTTGACGTTCTTGGGGAATTGTTTCAATCTCCAGCCCTTTGCCCATAGTATGAACTGTAGCACCTAGACTAACAGGTATAGAGCACTAATGGGGAGGCCCCTAGCGAGATTGAGACAGAGAAGTTGCTTTACAAGTCCCCTCTCTGAACAACAGTATAGGTTTATCTGCCTCCCCAAACAATTGTATTCCCAATGTTCTCTAGCAGGAAGAATGGAAATGTTGATCTGGCCTGACTGGTTTGGGGTGCACATACATTATCCTCAAGTTCACTCTTAGGAAAAATTCTGTTTATCATCTTATGCCTATGCATGATTGGGCACACATATGATTAAAAGCAGTTGCATTACATATGCAGCAGAAAAATTATTATGACTGGAGAAATGGTTCACAGGTTAAGAGTATGTACTGGCTGGACAGTGGTGGCACATGCCTTTAATACCAGCACTCAGGAAGCAGAGGCAGGAGGATTTCTTGAATTTGAGGCCAGCCTGGTCTACAAGAGCTAGTTCCAGGACAGCTAGGGCTGTTACACACAGAAACCCTGTCTCTAAAAACCAAAACAAACAAACAAACAAAAAGAGTATATACTGCTTTTGCAGAAGACCTGAGTTTGGTTACATCTGGCGACTCTGGTGCTGCAATTAATGATGTGTGCCTCCATCATCCAGTAAAATTTTCAATTCTTTGGAACCTAGAAACACCCAGTCCAGAACCTGACCATGTGGTACTACTCCGACCCAAGGAATTCTCAATGAGACAAGGGTGTTGAAACTGCTTCCTAGAAGTCTTTGAGTTCAGAAAAACTTTGAAGATGGAGTAATGGCACAGTTGGAAGCCTGGCACTTGGGCAATAGACATTGGAGAATTAATCACTCAAAACCAGCCAGGCAGTGGTGGCACACAATTTAAATCCCAGCACTCAGGAAGCAGAGATATGGATCTCTGGAGTTCGAGGCCAGCCTGGTCTACAGAGCAACTTCCAGGACAATCAAGACTACACGGAGAAACCCTACTTTTTTTAACCCCCCCCCCAAAAAAAACAAAACAAATAAACAAAAAACAGAGAAAGAGAGTGCAAAGCCATCCTGGGCTATGCATAGAGCTCGAGGCCAGCTTTGGGTTACATGAAAGCCTATCTCAGCTACACAACATACAACTCTCTCAGAACTTCCAGAGGACATGTAAAATAAATCTGCGACACTGAAGGGGAGATCACCCCTGCAGGTCAGATCATGGCTAGGCAGGGTGGGGAGATGAGGTGCTGCTGAGCTGTCTGGTGGGTTCCAGGCTCAGCTGGAACCTAGCAGGAGATGGGGTGAGCTAGGTCATCAGAAAGCCAACAGAAAAATAGCCTCCTAGCATGACCAGAGCCTGAGTTCAATCGCCAGTTACTACTTCATATCCCTAAAAGAAAGAACACTCCAAAAAGTGGGTAAGGACTTTAAAAGAAACTTAGCTTTCAGTCCAAGGGCAATGGGAGTTAGAGTTTTTGTTTTGTGTGTGTTCTTTTTTTTTTTTTCTGAGATAGGGTCTCACTATGTAGTTCTGTCTGGCCTAGAACTAGGTAATTAGATCAGGTTGGCTTTGAACTCCCAGAGATTCTCCTGCCTCTGCCTCCTGAGTACTGGGATTAAAGGTGTGCACCACCACACACAGCTCCTTTCCCCCCTTTTTAATGTATATGAGTGTTCTCCCTATGCAAATATCTGTGCATCATGTGTGTACCCAGTACCCATGAGGCGAGAGGAGGCATAGGATCCACTGGAACTGGAATTACAGATTACAGATAGTTGTGAGCTGGCATGTAGGTGTTGGGAATAGTACCAAGTCCGGGGAAAGAGCAGCCAAGTGTTCTTGACTGCTGAGCCATCTCTCTATGTCCTCCTCCTTTTTTAGAGCTGAAAACCTACATGGTAGACTAGAGCACACCACAACATAATGTGTGAACATATTTATTACTTTTTCATTGGGCTTTTGAGGCAGGGTCTCACTATGTGGTTCTACTTACTGTCTGGAACTCAAGATGTAGACCATAATGGCTCTGAACTTGCCCTGAAGCTCTCAGATGCCTCCCTGATGCCAGGACTGCAGGATTACATGACCACACCTGGCAAGAGTTCATAATTTACCATTTTATATATTTCTTGTGTTTGTGTGCTCACAACACAGTGCATGCATGGAGGTCGGAGGACAACTTTCAGCAGTCAGTTCTCTCCTTTCCACCATGTGGATTCCAGGGATTAAACTCAGGTTGCAAAGCTTGGCAGCAAGTGCCTAGACTTGCTGAGCCACCTCATGGGCCTTGAACCTATCAGGAGTAAAATCTATACTGTTCAGTGGTGTGTTGTGAAAACACTCAGGGTTTTCACAAAGTGCTAAATTGTTGATCTGGCATTCCTGTGAGCCCAGTTCTATGGGGGTGGAGGCAGAAGGATTAGGATTCAAGGTCATTTTTACCTGCATCCTGGGTCCAAGACCAGCCTGGGATGCATGAACCCAGCTCAGAACTCAAACAGCCAGCCAGGTGGTGGTGGTGCACACCTTTAATCCCAGCACTTGGGAGGCAGAGGCAGGTGGATCTCTGTGAGTTCAAAGCCAGCCTGGTCTACAAGAGCTAGTTCCAGAACAGGCAAGGCTACACAAAGAAACCCTGTCTCTAAAAAACAAACAAACAAAAAGATCATATGAGTTGCCAAACAAAAACCTTACCTTAAGATTCCAGAATGATCACTTTGCAGTCAAATGGCCAGAAAATGGGACTCACTCCTGTTATAATTCATTTAATAATAGAAGGGAAAGGAGTCGTGCTCACATAGGAGGTTACTGGAAGAGGAGAGAGAAGGGGGGGGCAAAGACCAGTCCCTGGGGACAAGAATGGTGGAAAAGAAGGAGAGAGAAAGAGAGAAAGAGATGGGATGTGGGCAAGGCCCATCTTTAAAAAGCAAACACAGCAAATGTACACGGGGTGGTGAGGGGGATGGGAGACTGGTAGTGGTGGTGGTTCTTAGTAGCTTCATCTGAGGACACATACTGTCAGGACCCCAAGGGCGCAGGCCAGTACAGATGCCTGAATACTAACAACTCCTAATATACGTATAGAAAAAAACAAGGTTTAGAGGAAGGTCCAGAGATTAAGACTTTATATAAACCTGGGCAGTGGTGGCCAACATCTTTAATCTCAGAACTCAGGAGGTAGAGAGAAGGATCTCTGTGAGTTCAAGGCCAGCCTGGTCTACAAGAGCTAGTTCCAGAACAGGCTCTAAAACTACAGAGAACACCTGTCTCAAAAAAAAAACCCAAAACCAAACAACAAAAATACTTTATATAGCAGATAATGGATGAAGTGAGCTAGGTGTGGTGGTACAGGCCTGGAGCCTGGCAGGAAAATCTCACACTCAATCAAGCTGAGAACTGATAGCCTAAGAACTTCAAATTTGAGCCCAACCTGAATTACATACCAAAATCTCATCTCAAGAAATTGGAGAGATGGCTCAGCTGTTAAGAGCACTGGCTGTTCTTCCAGAGGACCCAGATTCAATTCCCAGCACCCACATAGCAGCCCACAACTGTCTATAACTACAGTTCGAGGAGATCCACACTCGCACACAGACGTAAATGCAGACAAAACACTCATGGATATTAAATTAATAAAAAAAGAACAGTCTCAAATATTTAAAGTGGAGGAGGAGAAAGAGGAAGAAGAAGAAAAGACGCAGAGTTGGAAAGATGGCTCAGCATTTAAGAGAGCTTACTGCTCTTGCAGAGGCCTAGGTTTGGTTCGCAGCACCCACATTGATTGGGCAGTTCACCACCTGTAACTACCCTCCCAAGAAATCCAATGCCCTCTTCTGGCTTCTGTGGGCACTGTGTGCATATGGTGCACATATTGACAAGCAGGTAAACTTACATACACATAAATAAAAGCAAGTAAATTTTAAAAAACAGGGGGAGGGGATGCTGGAGAAATGCAGAGGACTGGAGTTCAGTTCCCAGCACCCATGTCGAGTGGTTCACAATTGTCTGTAACTCCAGCTCCAGGGGATCTTATACCATTTTCTAGCCTTTGAGTACACCTGCACTGTGGTATACAAACACACATATAGACACACACACACACACATAATTAAAAATAATTTTTTTGTTTTTGTTTTTTGAGACAGGGATTCTCTGTGTAAGATTCCATGCTGTCTTGGAATTTGCTTTGTTGTTATTGTTTTTCGAGACGGGGTTATTCTGTGTAACCCTGGCTGTTCTGGAACTCCCTATATAGACCAGGCTGGCCTCGAACTCAGAGATCCATCTACTTCTGCCTCTCAAGTACTGGGATTAAAGACCTATACCACTACTGCCCAGCAAAAATAAGAATTTTCCAGAAAACAAAAAGTCTGTGGCTGTAGTTCAGCTAGCAGAGTGCTTGCCTAGCATGCACAAGGCTCTGGGTTTTCAGCCTCAGCATCACATGAACACACATGGTAGCACACACTTGTAATCCCAGGCCTGAGGTAGAAGCTCTCCAGTTTCAGAATCTCCAAGTCATCCTTGGCTACACAGTAAATTCCAGGCCATCCTGGGCTACTTGGGCTAAGAGTGCTGCTTAGTGGTAGAGTACTTGCTTAGCAGACACAAGGCTCTGGGTTTGAAACCTAGAATAGCTAGGCAATGGTGACACCACACCTTTAATCCCAGCACTAGGGAGGAAGAGGCAGGTGGATCTCTGAGTTTGAGGCCAGCCTGGTCTACAGAAGGCGTTCCAGGACAGCCAGGGTTACACAGAATAACCCTGTCTTGAAAAACAATAACAACAAAAGAAGCTTGTCAGCTGGGATGGCATACACTCAGCAGTCTAATCCTCTCATTCAAAAGATGAGTAAACTGGGGCCCAAAGAGGTTGACCCCTTTAGACTTTCACACATCCTCCAAAAACTGTTGTTTGCTACCCAGGGCTTCCTCCTTCCCATGATCACAGTTAGCACCTCCTCGGGAGGCTGAGGACAGAGGTTGAGACACTTCCTGTGAGCTGTGTGCTCACATTCAGACCACAGGGGCTGTCAGGAAGCCAGCATCTTGGTCATCCCCTCCCCCACTGCCCCACTGGTTTTGGGGACAAACAGAATATACTCCCACTCTAAGACTCCACCATCTCGTCCTGTTAAATTGGGAGGACTCAGCCACTGTGCTGATGCCAAAAGGTGACACCAGGACACAGTGTGCAGCAGTTAGAGAAAATACACCATGCTCCTAACACCCGAGGTCACCCCACTCCAACTGTGGCATGGTTCTCCAGAAAAACATTACCCATAAGAGAGATAGACATGATAAATAGAAGCAAGAAAACAAGGTATGTGATAGGCATAGGATATAGATAGAAACCAGGTTTGGTGGCATAAGCCTGTAATCCCAGCACTTGGGAGATGGAGGCAGGATGTCCGCACTTGCTTTATTGCTGCTGTGATAAAACACTGACCAAAGCAACTTGACCTCCACATGCATCCATACACAAATGCACACGCTCATGCAAACACACATATACAAGCTTACTACCATACACACACACAGACACACATACGTGCACACATATCCCTGTATATACCCACCCAAACATACATATACAAGCCCATCATCACACACACACAGAGATGCCTACAGATGCACATACCCATGCAAACATACATATATAAGCCCATCACACACACACACACACACACACACACACACACACACAGAGATACCTACAGATGTACACACCCATGCAAACATACATATACAAGCTCATTATCACACACACATATACACACAGATACCTACAAACGCACACACTCATGCAAACATACATATATAAGCCCATCATCATCATCACACACATACACACAGATGGCTACAGATGCACACACTCATGCAAACATACATATATAAGCCTATCACACACACACACACAGATACATATAGATGCCTACAGATGCACACACCCATGCAAACATACATATATAAGCCCACTACGTACACACACACACACACACACACACACACAAACTACCAGCAAGACAGTAAGATAAAGGTACCTGCCACCAAATTTGGCTACTGAAGTTCCATCCCTGAGACCCACATAATAGGAGGAAAGAACTGACTCCTGTGAGTTGTTCTCTGACCTCCACAAGTGTGCCAGAGCATTCAGAGACCAATATACAGACACACAAACTAAATTTAAAAAAAATTAGAGAAAGAAATTTCTTTAAATGTAGACACGGGGTGCCTCTCGGGGTACCTAATAAGATTAGAATTGGTAAAGTAAGAGCCTAGATCACAGGGATGCAGATAGGAGTCTTCACTGTAAATAGAGGTATTTTGTTGTTGTGTTAATTATATTTACATACTAACATTTTTTTAATTAAAAAAAAAGTGGGGTTTAGTGGGCAAACTTTTAATCCCAGACTCAGGAGGCAGAGGCAGGTGGATCTCAGCATTCAAGGCCAGCCTGGTCTACTTGGTGAATTCCAGGACAGCCAGAGTTATAAAGTGAGATTTTGTCTCAAAAAAAAAAGAAGAAAGAAAGAAAGAAAGAAAGAAAGAAAGAAAGAAAG
>LOEQ01008532.1:44392-77337 GCA_001685075.1 Bramus lutescens | reverse complement strand
TGGATGCATACCTTCCTAAGCCTGGATGTAGAGGGGAGGGCCTTGGACTTCCCACACACACCTCTAAGGACTGGATGGGGAGGGGAGAGGGTGTGTGGGATTCGGGAGGGAAGTGGGAGGAGGGCAGGAAGTGGAAATTTTGATTGGTATTATTTATAAAGTAATAAAAAATTAGACATACATTATGTTTGCTGGCTACAGATAATCATATTTATTACATTCAAACTGAGAAGCAAATTTTTATGTAAAACTGAATCAATTTAATGCTTTACTTATAGAGCACCTCTGGTGTGAACTATCAATTGAATAACTGGCAATAAAAGTCTATGCTTCATCAAGAAAACTTTTCTTTGGAACAGACAGAGTTAACTACACAAAACCACTATCAATAAGAATCCATTGGAAAGCTTGGTCCCAAGCAATGAATCTACAAAACACTCTCACACTTAAGGTTCAAGGAACATCACGGAAGAGGGCACATGAAGATTGCAAGAGCCATAAGATCAGGGACTTCTGTGAAACTGTGTTTCCTAGTAACATCAGTAAATGCAGCTGTAAGTCTCACCCACATGGCTGTCCAAATGGGAGCCGAACAAAGAGAACACTAACTAAGCAAGCAAATTGAATAAATAAATAGATAAATAAATAAAATTTAGAACTAAAGATTACTCCCTGAAAATATAGTAAGATAAAGAATGTCACAAAAACAATATTAGTGAACATAACAAAACTGTACAGGGAACACCCACAAGTCTCAACCCTGCACAAAAATATCTACAGGCCACTGAGTAAAGCTAGGATCAGGAGAGGTGCCCCTGCCCAGGGAAGAACACAACAATTAGTTGCCCATTACCAAATGGTCAGACTTAGAAACATAAATAAAGTAACACATGGACTCAATAGGTTATGTTCGGGAATACACATGTATATACAAATACATGTATGTATGAAAGAAAAATTGATAAAAAGGAGGTCATAAGTTTGAAGAAGCTAGGGATGAGTATATGGGGAGGTTTGGAGGTGGGAAAGAGAAGGGAGAAGTGTTGCCATTAAAACACAGTCTCAAAATTAAACAAAGTAAACTGACTGGGAAGGGATTTTTGTCTCTAAAAGTAATAAACTTAAAATGAACATTTGAAAAACTGTTTCAAAATTGTCCCGTGGTGAACATTGCTTCATTTAGCCAGCAGTTACGATGAAAGTTTATGAGTGGTACACGCTGGATTAACATTTAAGACTGTGTTTATGAGCAGTGACATTGGACTAGTTACCAGTGTTCAAGCTTTCATTTTATCATCTGTGCAAATAGAATGTTAGTACTACCATTAACAACAAATAAGTATAAGAAAAGTGTATAGATCATTTCCTAAGATTAATAAGATTTGATGCTTCAGGATTAAAGTATCACCTTATATCTACATCCCTGATATTGATATAATGATATACTAACTATGTATAGTATAAATATATGACTTTAGTAAAAGTAATTAATAAATTATACTAAGTAAATTAATATGTTTTATAATATAAAAACATTCCTGTAGGGAGTAATGTCTGTAAGCGCAGCATTTTGTGCTTTATTTTACAAAATCTATACCCTACTTGCTTCATCATAGAACTTTGCTTGGAAAACAAGCTTTATTTCACATAGTAAAATAGTATTTTTTTCTCAGGATAGAAAGAAGAGGTCTGATGTTGTTAAAGGTTACATCAGTTATGATTTTAATTTGACAACATAGACATGAGTTGATAATAAAGGCTTTATTTATTTATTTATTATAAAAAATAGTTTTTCTTGTCTCCTTAATAATAAATTAAGCTAACTTGAGCTTTACTTTATTTAAAAACAGTTCACTTGAGTGCTGGATCAAGGAGCTTTATGGTACTTGTCAGGCATGCATGTGAACCTTGGAATCTAGACTACAGCAATAACTAACTGTGGTGGTCTTAATGAGACTGGGTTCTAAATATTCATATGTTTAATGTTAGTATTACCGCTAAGAAAGGATTAGAGAGTGTGATCTTGTAGAAGAAGAACATCTATAGAGTCATAACTTTAAGTTTCTAAAGACTTGGGCTATTCTAGTTAGAGGCATAACTTTAAGTTTCTAAAGACTTGGGCTATTCTAGTTAGAGGCATAACTTTAWGTTTCTAAAGACCTGGGTTATTCTAGTTAGCTCTTTCTTGTTCATGGTTGTGTCGCAAGCTGTGAGCTCTTGTGAGCCATGCCTCCCTCCTTCCTCCCATTCTCTTTGCCAGGATGGTTATGGACTCTAATCCTTACAGTTAGAGTAACTGTAAGCTTCAAATTAATGCTTTTTTGTAAGTTGCCTGGCACATGGTGTCTTATCACAACAATAGAAACGTTAGACACTAACTAAGCAAATTAAATAGGTAAGCAAAAAATGTAAACTAGAGATTACCTCCTTATAATACAGATATATTAAGAATGCCACAAGGACACAGCCAAAGGACATACCAACATGGACAGGAAAAACTCATGAGGCCCCAACCTTACCCAAAGAATTTAAGGCAATTAAAAAGCTGGGAGTAGGAGATGTGGTCCTCCCCAAAGAGGAACACACCAATAGGTGGTACAGTGCCAAGCAGCCAATGCTGAAACCATCCATACAAGTAACATTATGTAGAGTAAGCAGGCACTATTTTAGGACTATATATCTATGTACATATACATATATACAAGCAATAACAATAGTGAAAACGGCATTAATTTTAGAAGAGTAGGGAGGATATGAGAAGGCTTGAAGAAAGGAAAGATAAGGTAGGAATGTTAAATGTAAAATTATGTTATAATCTCAGAAATAAAATCAAAAGAGAACGTGAGAGTTCATATTTTCTAAAGTGTATTTCTTTTCGCTTGTTTCTGGAGAGATGGCATTATGTAATATCTCTATTTTACGCAAAAGATGTCAAGCTTTTACTCATATGCAAATACCTAGGGAACTGGTGATATTTGATTCTACGGATCAGATTTACTCTCTCATGTTAGCAATACCTTTGTCTATCTAAAATTTATATTCTTTAAAACATAAAACAGCAATTTATACACTTCCATTCTAGAACATATCTTTTTGCACTGCTCCAGTCATATGCTGTTATTTTTTTGTCAGGAATGTGTCACATTCTTTAAGAAAGCTATCACATATAGTAGGCCATGAAGAGAACAAACAGCTTTTCATGCATGTGTTACTTCAAATTCGAATAGCTTTACATCCACTATTCTGCTTCAACTATCAATTCATGTATTGGAACAGTACTTTCAGCAGTCTACATTTGTAATCTACTGATATCATGTCAGCAACATATTTTAACTTTTCTTTGAAGGATATTATGATCTGGTACTGAAAGTTACAAGCACACTAATTTACCTATGATTGGTACATGATAATCACAATGATTTTTGCTTAAAATTCTGGTGAATTTGATACTGGTATTAATTTACAAGATTGGAACATCCTATTCCTTATATGTCTTAATGGGTTCCTACTGTAATTTAAAAATATTTCCTAATGACTCAGAAACTTTGAACTTGATTATAGGCATGGATACTTGTCAGTATTCTATTTTCTTGGGTAAGGGCCTATCAGATTCCTCAATCCTTGAGGTAGGCTTTGTAGACTTGTGCTTTGCAGAATGAGATGGAATTTGCTCAAATTCTATCTGGTGTAAATTTGATGACACCGAGCAAGGGCATGTCATTCAACTTTGCATTCACCCTTCAGATAAGCATGTCCACATGGACAACATGGAAATAATTTTACTAGTGAGGAATCTACATTACTAGAAACTTGAGTTCTCTTCATTCCATAGCTGCCGTCTGTTTGCTGTTTGCTTTGGTTATTATATTTGGATGTTTGTTTTCTCTGCTTTTCATGGCTAAAACCGGAGCTGGTTTTTTGTTGCTTTTTTTTGGCTTGGTTGCTTCTGGGCATTTTGTAGGAATATTCTTTTGGCTAACATTATGACAATTTTCATGTTTTTTTCTGGACAATCGTGTTTTATTATAATAACCAAATTACAACGGGAGCCAGTAGACAAGAGAGGTTAGGACACAAAAGTCATAGATGGGAGCACATTCTCCATTACCAAGGAGTTTCAGTTTTCTGGGGTGGATAATGAGGATAATTATAGTATCTCCTGAAAGGGTAATTGTAAAGACATATTAAAATAATATACTGAAAGTTTAGAGCCCAGTGCTTAGGCATAGTAAATGATGTAAAATGATTAAATGATAGCTACTTTTACAATTGCTGTTGATTTCCTTAGCTTTTCTTTCTGAGGAGAATTTTGAATCTGTTTTGAGATACTCTCTCAAAAGTTTCATTTTGCATTTAGGAGTATTTTCTTAGGGAGATTAGAATGCAGATTCGAATGAACTTTTCTAAGCCATTCTCTTGATGGTGCATATAACAAATATGTGGGGGGGTATCATGGAGAAAAGAACAATGATAAGACCAGCGAATTTAAAAATCAGCTGTCGGGGGAGGTAGCTCAGTTGGTAAATTGCCTTCCTAGCATGCAGGTCACTCTAATTCCAGCACCATGTGAACTGAATGTGTTAATGCTCTAATCTAGGTACTCAGAGGTAGAGCAGGAACATCTGCGCTCAAGGTCGTTCTTAGGTACATAGCAAGTTAGAAGAGCCAGCCTGGGATAAATAATGTATAGAGGAAAAAATATTATTTGAAAATGTTATCCCTGCACAAGCAGATTTCTTAGAGAAATACATGCCTAGAGAACATCACAGGGAACCCAAGTCACAAATCCTACTTTAAAAAATCCCAGTGGATGCTGCTGTGTAATTGTTAAAAACTGCTGAAATAATAGAACATTAAATACATTAATTAGATATTGTCATGTGGTTTGGAGTTTCTTCTGTTTGTGTGTTACTTTCATTGGTTAGAGAATAAAGAAACTGCCTTGGCCTAGTTGATAGGGCAGAGCTTAGGAAGGTGGGGAAGACAGAACTGAATGCTGGGAGGAAGAAAGCAGAGTAGGAGAGAGACCATGGATCCTCCACCTGAGAGAGATGCCAGTTATCATCTTTGTCAGTAAGCCACTGCCATGTGGCGATATACAGATTAATAGAAATGGGTTAAACTGAGATGTGAAAGTTAGCTAATAAGAAGTTAGAACTAATGGGCCAAACAGTGTTTTAATTAACACAATTTCTTTGTGATTATTTCGGGTTTAAGCTAGCCAGGCAGCCAGGACAAACAAGCAGGCTATTTCCCCTGCAACAATCATGTTTTTAAAATGCAATATTACCATCTGATTATTGTATTTGATGTATAAAAATTTCTGAAAAACAGGAAGGCATGTTTTTCTGGGATAGACATTGTTAGAGTAAATGACCATGCTTGCTTTCACATTGACACGCCCCTCAGAAACAGAATATTAGATTCTCTAAACATAATTTAGAAGACACTGGAGACATACTAAAGAACCATGGCTGACTTCATTCTCTTTTAGGGGGCATTTCTATGCAATAATTGAATTTCAGGAGTGATGCAGTCCAACACTAGAAGTGTTAAGAACTATTGACTATATTCTACTTTTGAAATAGTCCAAACTTATCACCACACTATCTTTTTTTAAAAAATTACAGAAAGTTTAATATAAAAATTCAATTACATTTATATGTAGCAGCAATGAGCAATGGCAGTGTAAAATTCAAATTCATTAGATTTGCAAAAGCAAGAAGAGAATCTAATCTCAGTTATGTCTACCAGTACATGTATATGTTATATGTAAAACTCTGAAAGAAGCTAACAACACTCTGAATAAGTGAAGATGCACCCCATGCAGTATTTTGTGATTGCTTAAAATTACAGACATGCATATATGCACACACAGTCACACACAGCTTAAATGAAATTTGCCCCTAGGGGTGAAAATGCTCCCCCCTGCTCATATTGAACAGTACTGTAAACTTAGCCTAGAGGATATGCAAGAGCCACATCACTACTACAATTAAAGTTCTAACTGCCTTCTAAATAATTATCTATGCCCATAGATGAGTGTTACTCCCACAGCTTGTCACTGCTCTTCAGAGAAGTGCCCCTCAGTAGACTGAGATCATTACAGAATTCTACAATTTGCCAAAATGGTGAGAACAACTGCCTGGTATACCTATCCCAAATTGATACACCTACAATACAACCTGTACATCCAAGGTTCAGCGAGCATCACAGAAGAGGGGACAGAAAGTGTGTGAGAGGAAGAGGACCAGGTTGTCTACCGACAGATGATGTGTAACATGGATTGGCACTCATGAAATGTTAACACTGTGATCACCTAAGCAAGATCTGAAAAATGACACCACCAATCGACTTTTAAGTATAGATGGAGGAAATCTCACAAGGCCCTAATCCTGAATACATGACTTTTGGTGAAGACTGAGACATCTGTAAATGAGTGTCCTCATATGTTATCCAATCCCCAAAACTCAGACCTAAATACTTATACATTTAAGCAACGCTAATGAACTATCTCTAAGATAATGGTCTTAAGAGGGTGTTGAGGAACAAGAGAGGAGTTGGAGGGAGGAGGAGAGAGCCGAACAGATATAAATCTAGCTCTCTTAATGTCAATATTTTTATTTTACTCTTCTATATTTTATTTATAAGATTAAAAGAACCTTTTACACACATTACAGAATCTATTTTAATTGCATCTGCCGAAATCGAGGAATGCTTTACATACGCAGTTTCTTTATGAATCCAATACAAAACCGCTCTAGTTTTGGTTTTACAATAAGCACGTGAACAAAGTTTCGAGATTGTAGGATACTGTACCTGCTACTGCCCCAATGAGTGGTATGAGAACTGCAAACACAAGCAGGTAGAGAGCAACCAGGGCAGTTTTGAAGGACTTCAGCTTCTCCTGAGGGGAAGAGCCATTTCTAGGATCTAAAACAAAGCAAAAGAAAATAGAACAAAACCCCAGCCTATTATTAAAAAACAAAAAATAAAATAACAAAACAAAAAAGCCCTTAATTTAAGTCTTGGTAACTGGTGCTGGGTATAAGGTTTAACAGATGAAGAGCTTGTTGTCCAAGTAAGAGACGATGACTGTATATGATCTCCTATTTGTACATCTCACATGGCTGGACTATATCACATGATTGGACTGTACCACACAATTGTTTTAAATGGGACAAAAAGTGAATCACATTTTGACAAAAGTTTGGAATGCATCAATGAAACCTATCCTCTGGCTATATGAGAATGTACTAACTATATTTATCCTTTTGCCATACTTTCACATAGAACAGGAATTTTTATAAAGGGATATGGATTCCAATGGGACTATGCTGATACAGAGGGAAAATGGTAAATTGTTTCCATATTTATTGTGTAGGGAGTATGTGTGTGTTCATGTATTGTATGACTGCCTGTGTGCATCTGGATTTTAGTCTGACTAAATGGGAAGCACATTTATGCACCTTGTGTGCGTCTGATGCATGAAGAGGTCAGGGGTCAGTTCATCTGGAACTGGAGTCACAATGGTTATGAGCTGCCATGTGTGTGCTAGGAACCAAAGCCAGGTCCTTTGAATGAACAAGTGCTCTTAGACACGGAGCAATCACTCTGTCCCTTCCACTTTATTTTTGAGAGAAGTTCTCTCACTGAACCTGGAAATTACAAATATAATTAGATGGACTGCCCCAGAGGCCACAGGGATTTTCCTGTTGCTGCCTCTCCCACACTGGAATTACAGGTGTCAACTACCACATCTGATTTGAATTTGCACATGTAAACTCATAAGTTTTGCATGCTGTTTCCTCTACCTGAAATGTCTCTGTAATGCTTCTCTTTTCACCCATCTCCTCAGATATGGTCATCAAGGGTTAGTAGACAAAAAAACACAAAACAATTCTGTTCTGTCAACCTCAAACCTGAGCAGAAACTGGTGAGCATTGTTTCTTTTCTGTTCCTGTCCCAATCTGATTCATCAGTTGTAAATGGAATTTTTATATCCCAAAAAGATATGCAGAAGTGCTAGCTCTAGATAACTATGAAGATGATTTTTATGAACTAGGGTCACTGCAGATATAGTCAAGTGTAAATGATGCCTTGCGGTGTGATAACTATTCTGGTGACTGAATATTTACAAGAAGAGAAAGAACATACACAGGAAAACAAACTCTCTAAAGCAAGAAACAGAGGTGCAATGATGCACCTAAAAGCCAGGACTACCAAGAATTGCCAGAAACCACTAGAAGCTAGAAAGACCTTTGTCCATTTAGATACCTTGATTTAAGACTTCTGGGATAGAGAACTGTGACAAAACAAACAAACAAATCTGCACTTATTTAAGCCACTCAACCCAGGACCTGTGCCACTCTGTCATTTTCTACTTACTGGGAGGAAGCAATGTTGTCATTGAGCGAGCATCAAATTTCACAGATTCTGAGTAGCTATCAGCATCATCTGGTTCATCAGGGAAAAGCCTCTGTTGCTCTATTATCTATTAAACACACACAGAATACAGGAATCCCATATGAAATTGCTGAGGTTTTTCATGGTGTTTTAAGTTATTTATAATTAATATTCAATTTTAGCAAGCAAAATGTATAATTAAATACAGACGTCATATAAAGCACTGTATTAATCTTTCTCTTGACTTTTCACTGAAGTAATAAAAAGTCAAATTTATAAGGCTGTGTGGATAGCTGCCAATAAAGTGACTGCTGATCAAGCATGAATACCTGTATTTGGATGCCTATCATCCCCCCAAAAGCTAGACATGGTACAGCCTTAGTGCTCAGACATGAAGACAGGAGGATCTCCAGCATTATGATGGTCAGTCAGCGTAACACGCGGATGAGTCTCAGAGAGAGTAAGGGGTCCTGTCACAAAATAGTTAGTGCAAAGAAGGGGGATACAACATCCATCGTTGACCTTTGGTTTCCACATACAGGTACACACACATAGAGGCACATGTTTAGCTTCACTACTTCCAGACATGCACTCACATGCACACAAACATGCACCCACACATAAGTTACAAACACATGAATAACTGACTGAAGAAGTCTGATTCTTGAGGACTTGCTGTGCTGTTCTCTGTGGAAAAGCATCTGTGTTTACAGGCATGTGGTCTTTGCGTGTGAAGAGGAGCAGACTTATTTTTCTAATGGCAAAAAGATTCAACTGGCAGAAAAATAACTAGCTAAAGAGAAAACAAATGATTTCCCTTGGAACAAATAGCCTCATGTTTTGGGACAAATACTTCCTGTGACTTTCTGGACTGACTCGTTAAACAGAGCTTAGTGAGCCAGACTTCCTTGCCAAGACATCTGCTGATCTGTTTAGAAAGATAAAGTCAAGTAATTAGATTTAAATGCACAGGAAAAGGTAACTTTTCTTTCTTTCCCTTCTAACTGTCGCTCTCTCCCTCATTTCCTCCCCCTTGTCCTCCGTCTCTTTTCTTTCTCTCTCCTTTTTCTCCCTAACTCTTCTCTATTTCTTTATATGTTTACATTAGACAACATAAGTATGTTCTTGTATCATTTAAATTCAATTACTATTCTACTGAACAATATATAGCTTTATCTCTAGTGGCAGTTGTCAGTTATCAAAGCTCTTGAATGTCTTAATATGGAGCCAAATGGGCCACCATGACAGACTTCCTGATATGTGAGTGGAAAGGGTTAATAATTTGCAAGTCCTAGTGAGAGAAACAAAAGTCTGGCCTGGGATTGCACATTGAGGTGACACTTACGATAGCATTGCACTGTACATTCAAAAGATAGCAAAAAGAATCCTGAAAGTTTTCACTAAAAGGAAATATTTAACATTATTTTAATTTGACACAATATATACAAATTACCACATAGTAGTCACTAAGATATACACTTTTCTATTTACATTTATAAATTTAATTATGACCAAGATTAGCTCAGTGGTGAAACACTTACCAAGCATGTATCAGGTCTCAGTCTTACTTCCAATTATACAAAATATCTTAATTAGGTTTTCTATTGCTGCAATAAAACACCATGACCAAAGGAAAGTTGGAGAGGAAAGGGTTTATTTGGTTTATACTTTCATATTGCTATTCATTTGCCAAAGAAAGTCAAGACAGGAACACAAACAGTGGAGGAACTTGGAGACAAGAACAGATACAGAGGCCAGGTGGTAAAGAATTGGATGGAAAAGTGTTTGCACACTGATACTGAAATCATTTTGTTGCTGTGTGTCATTGGTCCTTCTCCAGATGAGTAAAGAAGGCTCTAGCATGCCTCTTGAGATATCCTAAATTCATTTTCCCCTCAATGCAAAGGAAACATTGCAGGCCATTCACTCTATTGTCTATGGAGGAATGTTTATGAACAAAGACAAAGACACTTGTACCTGAAACATACTTCTAGAATGTAAGCTGGCAGATCCATGTTCATCGTTATCCACCATTGTACTACCAGAGCTTAAGGCAACCTGGAACTTTGAATATCCTTTATAAGTGTTGAGTGGATAACTATGTTAGACTTTGTAAGACTTAATCTCATGCATTTGTCTTTGCTTGCAAAGTGAAGTGGACATTTAGAAAACCAGGGAACTGCAGGGGTGAGTTCTTTTACAGATGGAAATTCTTCACAATTTTTGTTTGTGATCCAGATTCTGTGGGGTTTTTACTTTAATTCTATGTTCCCTCAGTACCATCCTTGACCCCGTATTAATGTAACAGGTGCCACAAGAACTTAGTATTTTAATTCTCTTTTTATTTTTTAGTATTCATCCTCTTATAGGAAATATTATCATGCCTCGAAAATTCATATTCCAATTGACAATCTGAGGCAGGGTTATCTTCTAGTTTAGGCAGCCTGAGCTTCCATCAAAACCAAGGTGTATATTTCCTAGCTTTGTCTAGGCCTCTCTACAAGCTAGAACACTAACATGAGGAAGATGGAGCCAGTCTGAAATACTTTGGGTAAAATTGTACTAGAGTTATTTTCCTTCCGTATTTTGTCTTTTGTATCCAGAAGTAGACTTGTGCCTTAGGGCTTAGGAACACAAACTGCCTTTGTCTTGGTCCTTGTCTGCAATCCTTTGTTTCTTGTGAGTCACAACTGGCCACTGGTTTCATCCACATCTACTGACATTTTGAGGAACATGTTACTAACTTTAAGCCAGGGTGATGTGGGTGTGGAAGATTAGTTTGGTAGGATGTTTCTCTAAGCTAGGTTATACCCTCTAAACATCAAGAATAGTTTTTAAATCACCGAATCTCTGATTCTCTTGCAGTGTTATTCCTAGCTGCTGAAGTGTCTGGTGGGGGCTATAGGAACAATGTCTATTCCCTCTTCTTAGATCCTAGTCATAAATGACAATATGATTCCAGAACATCACAGTTCACACTGGGAAACAATGAGTTTACTGGGCTTACTTAAAGTGCATGGCTGATGGGTTTTTATAGAAACATGGCGGACTTTAGTGCAGCTCCTCTGGAAAGTCTGTGGATGATTTCTTTCATGTCTTTGCATAGATGAAGCCTCCTTTCCATACTAATTATGAGCCTACATGCCTTAGACCATCTCTGAGTTCATAACACCACTCGCATAACTACATGCAAATGGCTGGAAGAGTGACCAGATACTCTGGTAACTGTCCAGTGAGCCTTCCCACGCCCTCATTCACACTTTGAAGAGAGGATGTCAACAGTCCACAGGTTCAGCGGTGACAGACGCTCACAAGTAGGCACAGATGATCTCAAAGATGGTAGCAGTGTGCCTGGGAAGACAGCAACTTCTAACACTCCCAATCCTCATCCTTGTATTTTTTCAAACACAGTATTCTCCTTGACACCCACAGTTCTATGGGCATTATGAACATCGACTCTGAACGTAGATGTAGAGATTTCATCACTGCGGGCAACATCTGCTCTCCGCAATCTACTGCTGGGATGCCTTTAATAAACATTCATATTCGTGACAAAAACATCTTCATGAGCAACAGCAGCAACAAAAATTTGTCACATATTGGGAGATTTCTCTCAATTTACTCCCTATAGTTTTAGCCCTTTAAAGTGTGTTGGAGGGAAGAGAAACAGGCATATAGAGAAAGCTTCTTTTCCAAAAAACAAAACTGAGAAAGAGAAACTTGCAAACAAGCTTGATTAGTGGACAAGTAAGCAAAATGATCCTGCACTTTCAGATACAAACAAACCTTTGGTTATGTTCTGTGTGATTTTGCTTTGAGACAGTGTGTTACTACCTCAGGCAGTCTAACCTTAACATGTACTCTTCCTCCCTCAGGCTCCTAAATGCTGTGATTACAGATGTGCCGTTGTGCCTTCCCCACACCTGGACAGTGAGTGTACCAGGCCCAGCTCTTATCCTCTGTCTCTCCCTATTTGCTCCTCTGATGACCTCAGTGCTTGCATTTCAGATGCAAGGATCTGTGTGTGATCCCCAGAGCCATAAAATGAGGATAAAGATAAAGCAAAACAAAATGAAAATGAAACATTACATCCACGAAAAAGACAAAATGTTTTCCAGGATGATTGGGCTTCATAGGTCTGTATGTACCTCAAGGAAAGTTCATATTTCTTAAATGCACAATTTTAAATTTCTGCTTTTCCCTGGAAAATTTTTCTTTCTGGCTTATGTGAAGTTAGTTCCCTAACACAAAAATTATCACCAACGCATCCCGCCTCACCCCAAAGTGACTTTTCCCACCACACCCAGCTGCACTGATAAAGGATCGGTGAGTTCTTTGAGCTTGTACAGTCTGTTAACAGAGTGTTCCCATGAGAAGCAAAACACTTCTCTGCCATGTCAGCTTTTGATAAAGGGTCAAAAGTTCATGGAAGTAGCAACAGGAAAGCCATATGAAAGAACTCCGTAGTTAGCACGAACCACAGGCCTCATTTTTGTTTTCCATTTTATCTTTAAAACAATGAGAGACATGAAAGCCCGAGGCAGAATGTCGTTTTGATACAGGAAAATGCCATCATTCATCACGGCCACTTTAGTCTTTGAGCATATGTCTGCATTTACACAGTGAGCATTGCACTGTGCATATTAATGGGTGTAACACATTTCCCTTAGAAATCATGCTTTCCTCCTTCTTTGATTTTCTTTTTTAAATTTAAAATGATGAATTACATGATATTTAACCAAACATGAGAATCTATTTCTATAGATAGTTTCCTATCCCCCTTCCCCTGCTTTTCTGGAGCACATGATTTTTCTAATATAAACTTTGATGTCATAGCTATTGCGGTCAGTTAGATTTATTCTTTTGATATTCTTTTGTTGGACCACTAGACTAAGTGAAAACTACTGCAAATTTCCTGGCATCTACTGTTGTTTAGACAGATGGTATAATACTATATATGTTTGAGCAATATATAAGTGAGGAGATTATATATCGAATTGCTTAGATATTAACAAGAGCTGTGTTATTTTAAGACATCTTTGTTTTCATATTTATAACTATTGTAGAAGAGATACTTCCGCCCAATCATTTCTCAATTACTGTACCCCTTAGCTATTGTCTGTTCCTATCCATTGCTTGAGCAATACAGGGACACATTCTTAAACCCATATGTAACTAAGTAAGGGATTTGTGTTTGTCATCTATTAACTATTTGTTTTCCTTGTTGCTGTTATTGTGCTAGCGCTGGACTTGCGAACAAATGTCTGCTCATCAAAGGGTGTTAAAGGTGAACTCTACCCCCAACACTCTCTTTTAATTTTGGGACAAGCTCTCACCAAATTGCCGAGGCTGGCCTTGAATTCACACTGTAGCCCAGGCATGCCTAGAGCTTGTGGTCTGACTGCCTTGGCATTCTAAGTAACTGGATCACAGACTTGTGAGCGTGCTTACTGCCATTTCTCTTTTCATATTTACTACACATCATTTTTTTCTAAGATAAATCTCTACATGTATTTGCTGTGATCTTCTTACAGTCAAATTCTTAACATTGGGGTAAATTGCTTCAGTGTAATCGACCTTCATCTTTTAAAATAATAACCTTGGTTTTATATATAAGTAGTTGACAATTTGTATCATTTTTTAAATTGGTATATTTGTGCAGGCATTGTTTCCATGCTGAAGAGATGAGTGTATAAGAATTTCTGTCAGCAATTGAACCATATATGTGCCTGATGGTAGTGATAATTATCCTTTGAAATTGAAAGAGCATGTTTGACTGAAAGTGACTAAAAACATGTGATGAAGATACATTTTATAAATATTCTCAAAAAATAAAAAGAAAGATAAAGAATAAAGCATTACCAAGCATGCCAAATGGAAAAGAGAATATCCCATATTTTAGGTAAAAGATATTTAAGAAACCAAGCACATATTTTAACAACTTTGAATTGTAATTTTATATATGTAAAATACATATATATATACATATATATGTATATATATGTAAAGGAATACTACAAATGATAAAATCATTTTAAGCTTGCCTGTTATGTGGAATAATATGCCAATATATGACTCAGCACTACTTTGCAATTCTGTATTACCATATTAGACTTACTTATTTTAGCTTCAAGGAAGCATTGTGAGCTATAGAATCAGATTTTCTCTATTTTGCACCTTAGGACACAAACACCTAAATGGCTTAGGTACTTAGTCAATGTTATATAGTTGGAAATGAAGTGGTGGACTTGAAAACAAGCAGATAGTGTACTTATACAATGTGAGCTCTCAGCTACTACCCTAAACATTCATCATTTCAGCTCGGTGATATTCTGCCCCAGTTCCACATGGCCAGTGATAACACCAGCCCAGTTTTATGCTGTGTAAGTGTTACTCATCAATCACTATCACTCTAAATTGTAACAACTCCATGAATTTATTTTTATAGTTATTTCTCCTTTTAAAGCAAGAGCCTCCTCTTCATACAGTAGTTACCCATGTTGGTTTTATTCTATGTAGGATTCTCAAGTTATATTAGTTGTGCTTAGGCATAAGCTTTATATTAAGAACTTCAAAATTAAATGTATTTTATTCTTTGTATCCTTTCCCCATATGTAATTAAAAATATCTTCAGAAGAGACTCAGACAATATCACTCTATGAACATGTCAAGATTAATACAACCATCTGGTTAAAGCCACACATGTCACATGAAGAGAAAGGAACAAACTAATTTATTAAGCATACTTTGAATAAAGCCAGCATTTTAGCAAAACACACATAGTTACTTGCTAAGCTGACTATAAAGTAGTTTGTTTCAGGCATATTTATTATGTTTTCATTAATGAAAACCTTGGCAGGAATTTTTACTATTGTCTTACCTGTTAAAGAACAAAACCAAACTATTAGTGATAGAAGAGTTCTGCTAGAAATTACTAATCAGCACTCTCTCTTTCTCCTTTTTTTCTCTTTCTCTCTCCCCTCAGACACTCACGCGTACACAGACTAGACTCATACCATCAATAGAAGTAATTTCAGAAAAAATAAATTAAAATATACCTCTTTTGTCATTGCTGGTAAAGAAGACCGCAGTGATTTATCTGCTTCCCTCTCTTTACAATTGAAACCTAAAATCTTTATCACATAGTATTGCAGCATCTGGCCCACAGGGAAAGGAAATGACACAGTTGTGTGTTGAAAATCTTTCTTTGAAATGCGTTTCAATAGCCGTCTCCTCAATGCTCAAGTTTGCAAAATCTAAATTTGTCAGATAACTCATTCCCCTTTCCTCACAGGATATTGTAAAAAGAAAAAGGGAAGTTAAAGAAAAAGAAGAGCAAGAATTTTGGAGCAGAGTTCACAATTAACCCCACAGCAGTCATCCCTGGCATAGAAGTTATGAATGACTTCTCCAGCATCTGTGATTTCCCATCGTATCCTCTTGCAGTCATACAGTGCTGAGAGAAGAAACCTTTTTCTTTCTCTTTGCCATTCCTTCCCCCTGGTCTTTCTGGAGAAGAGTAAAGCAAAACATAAGGAAAGCCATTGGCACTTAACAATGGAAAGCAACAGCGCCGTTGCTCATTCCAGCTCCCTCTGTAATGGTGGTAGCAGTATCGATTTCTTTATTATCTACGAGCATATTGGACTAAAGCAAGCCGACGCACCAGCTGAATGGGAAGGAAAACCTTTCACCTTTCTGACACGTGGTCAGAGATTGTAAGCTCTGTTTTGTTCATTCATGCTCATTCCACAAATTCAAATATGACACAATTAAAAATTCAATATTGCATTGTTAAGCTTTTATAGCTATTATTTCTGAATGGAGACACATAGATTATGGTCCCAAGCAATGGTTGGTGCTCCAAACAATTAAAAATTCAATATTGCATTGTTAAGCTTTTATAGCTATTATTTCTGAATAGAGACACATAGATTATGGTCCCAAGCAATGGTTGGTGCTCCAAACAGAAGGAATCTTGCTTCTTTTTAAAACAAAATAGTCTTCTTTCATACATTACATCTCTGCAGCAGCTTCCCACCCTCCACACTCACCAGCACCCCCCAGTGCCTGTCTCCCCTCCATATCTACTGCTTGTCCCTTCCCCTTCATAAAAGAGGAGGCCTCTTGGGGTTATCAACCGAATACAACATAACAAGTTACAGTAAGACTAGGCATATACCTTCATTTCAAGTCTGGGTGAGGCAACCCATAGACGGCAAAGGGTCCCAAAAGCAGGTGAAAGAGTCAGAGACACCCAGCTCCCACTATTAGGAGTCCCACAAAGCACCAAACCAACAACTGTAATCTATGCTGAGTATCTAGCCTAGGTCCATGTGGGCTCCCCAAGTTGCCATTTCAAACTCTGTGAGCCCCTATGAGTCCTGTTTCGTTGATTCAGTACACCATCGCCATTAGAGGTTTCTTCTGGCAGTCGATCGAGCACATGCTGAAACCCAGAGTCAAACATTAGGCAGAGAGAGATTTCAAATTGGAGATTTCCATAGAGTTCCTCCCCTTGGAGCTTGGAACCTCATGGAAAAGGGGGAAGGAATAATTGTAGGAATCATGTTTCTTAATCAACAATGGATCAAATCAGTAAGCCCAAAGGTACCTGCTATCAGTTGACAATGTGTGGTAGAAACAAGACAAAAGCATTTGAGAAAACACAAATGACAATGTAATAGTACTAGTGTTTATAATAACAGTATGGTGAGCCCATTCCAAAGGTGATTAATAATATACTAAGAGTGGGCAGGTGTATAGCTCAGTGGTAGAGCATTTATGCAGTATTAGCCAAGGTGCCTTGACTCAATCCCTAGCATCATGTCTTTTTTAATTAAAAGAAAAATAGCAAAAGAAATATTTAAATGGGGCGTATAACTTCTGGCCATGATGTTTTAAACAAAAAGTAGAATTATAAATCCACCCACACTGTAGCCACACGGCAGGAGTTTCTCATAAAATTTTAAGGAAAGAGGAACCGTGAACAGACACAAGATCTCATTCATTTTCCTTTATTATTACTTGTGAATAAATACGATTATAGGGCACGGGGCCTGTGATATCGGGAGTATAAGAATCACATCCTACCCAGGCATGGCAATGCAGGCCTCTGAACCTAGCATTCCGTAGACCGAGTAAGGGGATATGGAGTTCGAGGTCCCCTAGGCATCTAGAGAGATCTCATCTCAGGAAAATAAAAAGGCTTTCTATATTGTAAAATGGAGATAACCTATTAATATTATAAGATCTTTAACCTCACACTCGAGGAGTCAACAATTATGTCACCGACTTTCCAACTTTCTTTTTTTNTTGAGAACTGAGACTAGGGTCAGTTGCATGTCTAACCTCTCTGCAACAGCGTTCTATATTTAGTTGTACTTCACAATGCAAACCACTTCCTGTCTTCATTGTTTCCTCATTTTCTGGTTAATCTAATTGTTCATGTAAAAAAAATCCTATTTCTTCTACGAAAATATGCATTATCCGCACATTTTGTTTTCATATAAATATGCTTATCTATAATTCTATAATGTGTTATATTATATTATCTATTAGCTATCATATAATATGGTACGATATCTAACTCTTTACCAGGAAATCAGGGAGAAAGGATGAAACTCAGATCGAGGGCTAATTGAAATTGTGGAAGGAATGAGGACTGTCTGAGGACCTGGGGCTCTATTGTCGTATTTACTTACAGTCACTCTGCTAGGCCTGATTAAGAAAGTGTGGTGGGCCAAGGAGAAGACTCAGAGGATGAGGGTGCTTGCTCCCACACTTGACCACCTGAGTTTGACTTCCAGGATCCACATGGTGGAAGGAGAGAACTGATTCTTTCAAACTGCCCTCTGACCTCCATGTGTGTACTGTGAAGTGTCATCCCACCCATCTCCTCAAAACTTAAATGTTCTTTAGAAAGGAAGTATGGCTTTAGGCATACTTAAGTAAAATTTCAATATCCTTGAGCTATGAGTTAGCGGAATTGGTAGTCTAATATAATGATTTCAGATTGTGTCAAAATACATTATTTCTTAATCTTGGGTCAGCATGTATACCATAGAAGGGTTTATGCAATCCTCATGAGAAGCATTACATGGAAAATCAGTCACAAACTTAAGCATATTTCAGGCCTTTTGGGTGGTCACCTATTATCAGTCTCATGACACATGGATGGATCTAGTCACTTTATCTCTTCTATTTTTAAACATGTATCTACAGTGAAGACTGCAGAAGCTTTGCCTAGTATTCAGTAAAAGTTCATCATCAATTAGGGAACTGGATTGAAAAAGCTGAGTTGAATGCTTTAGGGTTCATTGCATCACAAGCTTAACTGAAGACCTAACATTTTACATTCTCTAAGAGTTACTTATATGCCTAAATTTGCAACTGGTCATTAGTTGTAAGAGATAAAATATGACATACTAATGGAGACAAGGCTCAGGAATTAGCAGTATATACTGCTTTTCCAGAGGATCCAAGTTTGATTCTAAGCACCCATGTCAAGTGGCACACAGCCATGTGCAATTTCAGATCATGGCATCTAATGCTTTCTTCTGCATTCCACAGATACTGCACTCACATGCACAAATCCACCCATGCACACAGACACATATAATAAAATAATAAGTGTATGTTTTGACATAAATATGTGATTTTTCTATTAATATTTGTGTGTTCTGAAATCAAGCAAATGAGTTCTGACTTACATACAGAGTTTGAGAATGCTGGAGTGGGCATATGTATATTAAAGTGAATATTATGACTATATAGAACTATCAAAACAATGCAAAATGTTGGCAAATACAGAGAAGCTGAGCAGAAATTGGTTTGCCTCAGGCAGAATCCATTGGAGGCTCAAACTTATAGAATATGACATAAAAACTGCTTTTTAAAAAAGAAACCATGGGCACTTCACTTGAGCCCCAAAGCCCACATTTTGCATTTGTCACCTTTAGATGTTTTAATGTGAGATTTTACAATGTTCTGTTTCAGACCAGAGAAGGAACACAAATCTGAATTTATATTGGATTCCAGGAGCGGTACCAATCATAACTACATTTATAACAAAGGACAAATACAATCCCCACAGAACTGTCACAGGACAGATCATACCTCACATTCTGGCAAGCATCATCAAAGGCACATATCAAATGCAAAGCACTCTACTGGAACAGGAGTAATCAATCATCTTAGGGAAACCAGAGGACTAGCCACAGGAACCAAGCACGTCTAAGAGCCAACTTTCTGAGTTAGAGCTAAGATGAGGATCATCTAGTCCCTACCTTGACCAAGACCCCTTCTCTAAAGACAAACTTGGGACCACTGGATTCTTTTGTTTTTTCTTATTGGGATCCATTGGTTGCATCTTTCTCTGAATTAAATTATGCTATTATTTGTCCCTTTAGGTGATCGATTATTAGGGTGGTGTGATGGTTAATCTTCACTCTCAACTTCAAATGCCTCTGAGAATGTTCATGAGAGTGTTTCCAGAGAGATTTCAGTAAGAAGGGAGGAGCCATTCTGACTGCGGCGAGCCACCGTTTGATGTACAGATGGGGCTTCAGGGCTGGCTCAAAAGGATGCCTGCTAGCTGCTAGCAGTTCTCTCTTAGCTCCAAGCTCTCAATGTGATCAGATGTTGCGTGCTCTCATTGCCACGTCTTCCTCCTCATGTGGTTTCTTCTTAAACCACAGCACAAATGAAACCTTTCTTGCTTTTGGTCAGCTATTTTGTCACATAAACAACAAACATCACCAATACAAAGTGTGACTAACTTTGGGCATCTGGTGAGTCCTAGGTGGTTGATGCTGATGGACTCAGCATTTGTATTATAGCAAGTACACTTAAATATTAATTTTGAAAAGTGACAGAAAGCTGAGATATGCAAAATGAGATAATCTAGAGCCTGTGCCTCTTAGGAGCCCCTAAACATTCATGATTTTATCTAAAAACAAAACAATGAACAAACAAAAAAACAAAACCATGACTGTGTGCATGAGGGGTTTGCAGGAGAGATGGCTCAGTGGTTAAGAGCATGTGCTATCGCCAGGGCCAATTTTCAGTTCCTATATGGTAGCTTTACTACCATCTGAAACTCCAATTTCAGTGGCTCCAACATCCTCTTCTGGCCTCTTCAAAACAGGGATTACAGCTGGTTCATAGATGCGCATGTGTGTTTTTGTATACATATGCATCTCTAAAGGTAATCTACCAGCCCATGTAATATCATTTATGTGTATATTGAAGGTAGTTTTTAAGAGGAAGTATATAGGGAAAGTCAAAACCAAAAGGGAAGGCAAAACGAGAGTATACTAGAGGAGGTTTTAGCTTCTGAAGGCTTTTTCTACAGGGAAGATTAAGCAAAGACCAACATCTCACTAAAGCAACCTCACATAAGTGTATTCTAAACACTACAGGCCACACAGTTCTTCAACAATTAAGGAACTATAAAATAAGCATTTACAAAACGATAGTGGAGGATTTCCTTGCAAGGTCAGCTATCTACAGCAACCAACATCTCCAGTTCCCCCTTTCCTTACGATTATACTTTACTAAAAAGAACCAGAAATGTAAGAAAAAAATGTGGATAAGAATCTATTTGGGGATACTATTTTAAACACACAAATACACATTGTACTGAATTTAGGCAAGTATGATTTCAGAATCTTAAGGAAGGCAGGATTCAGTTTAAGTAAGTTTAAGGATTGTAAAAAAGTCCACTAAGTAAAACCTAAGAAACAGCAAGCAAATGCTTGCCCAGAAATGCTGAAATCTTGAGATGTCAACCTTTGGATTTCACAAACAGAATTCAGGGTCTGTAGAGATGTCCCACTTTGTAAAGGATCTAAGGACCAGAGTTTGATACCCAGCACCAGCTTTAAGGCTGATCACAAAATGCTGAAAGGAAGAGGCAGATGAGTCCCTGGGGTTCATCGTGCAGCCAGTCTTGCCCATTGGGATAAATTGGCAAGGTTACCTGTCCTCCAAACATAGTAGCAGCAACAAAATATGGAGAGTTATTAAGGAAGATACTGATACAGACCTCGAGTTTCCATAGAGATGCACACTCATATGTGCTCACATATGTGAACATACATAGCCAGTCATAAGCACACACAAACACACACACACAGAGAGAGAAAGAGAGAGAGAGGGGGAGAGGGAGAGAGAGAGAGAGAGAGAGAGAGACAGAGACAGAGACAGAGACAGAAACAGAAACAGAGAGACAGAGAATCTGCAAGCTAGACCTTGGTTGAGTGGATTGGGGTGAATTAGAAATTATTTATTTTATAAACATTTCATGCCTTCCATTTTATTTGTCTCTATTTTAAAATTAGAAAATTTGACAACAAGTTCATATGTGCTCTAGGGTTGCCTGGTCAATAACAGAACATGCTATCAGAATGCATATTCTTTGAACTTTTCCCCACTGAATCACCAGGATCACTAAGACCCTCCATAATCACACACAATGGCATATTCTATGCATCTTCTCTCACCTTAATTTCTCCAGACGTTATTGCTCATTATTCTAAGTAGAATCTTGAAAGCTACATTCCTTCCTTTGTGCTTGGATCCGCCTACAATGGAAAAATAAAGGTTGGCTTTTCATGTTCCCCTCATCTCTTAGCATGATTCACTAGCAAATTTTAAAGAGGAATCGAGGGGAAGGTGATGAGAATCACAGAAACTCTTGCTTGGCACACAAGCTTCTGAACTAAAAGAATATCAAGCCTTTGCTTGACTCCCAGCTGACTAAGGCTTTGCTTCGGGGAAAATGTTGTGCTCTTCTGAATTTTTCCCTAGGAAACTAAGGCATGTCATCCAAATTCAGATTTTTTACTCACACCTGACAAGAGACCGTGATATTTCTTTTGTCTTTACTTTTTTCTTTTCCTACAGTATTCACTAAAAGCAACATAAAATCTTGAGTCTCCTAATTGTGCCTTTTATATATTTGTAAAACAGGCTAACAAACATTGGCAAGTACCTAATTGTTAAATGACTAAATGGGATAAAATCAATTTAAGAGAGGATAAATATTATACAAATATTATGTATATATCTAATAGGATAAGTAGTGGAATCAGTTTATTCTCACAGTTTCAGTTAATGTGGATTTGAGAAAACACACATTAAAAATTAGATAAGTTGTCTTTTTATTTTTAAGTAATTTCTGAAGGACATGAAAGCCCTTTTATTCAAGAGTAGTCTTCAGGGAGAATGTTGCTTCATGTTCTCAGTGAAAACAGAACTTTTCTCCTTTGTTACTTCAGATGCTTTCTCTACCTTGTGCCAGACTTCCTCTTTGCCCCAGAAGGCTGACACATTACTCAGAGTCAAGTGGATGCCTGACCTCCAACTGCTGACCGCACTGTGTCAAGGGGAAGCCAAATAGCAGATTTCCAGAAGGAAGAAGAGTTCATCTCCATATGAACTTCCACATAAAGTACCCAAAAATGAAATAGATAAGCATAGTCATAGAATTCTTATGGAGTTTTAAGTAATTACTTGACTGTATAAGCAAGCAAACAAAAAATGTCTAGGTCTATTTTGTAATATTTTGATAATAATATCTCTTATATTCACACAGGCTTTGACACTTGCTATTGTTTTGAGGATCCAGAACATTTCAGTTCTAGAGTTCACAGGTTCAAACTCTACTGTATCTCAAGGGATGGAGAATTGAAAGAAAGTTCCACAAAACTGGCAACAGGAGTTTGGGGAGGCAGAAAAGTATTATCTGATAGCTCCCTCAGTTTGAAGATGTCCACATCCTAATTTGTAAAAAAGAAGTACCCATTTCAAGGCAAACGGGAAACCACATTTGTCTGTGGAATTACATTTCCATTGAAACACTCAGGTGACATGACAAGATTATTCTGAATTACCTGAGTGAATCCAGTGGGATCACAGTTATAAGCAAAAATTGAAAACAAAGAAAGAGTAGGCAAATCAGAGGAAATATAATTCTGAATGAATCGCCAGAGATGCAAAATCGTTGGCTTTGATAATGGAGAATGAAGGCTATTTGCTAAAAATTGTGACTGGGGCCTAAAGTGGGGAAGAGTAAGATTGGACACAGATTTTATTTTTCTCTCAAGCATCCATAAAGCAACACAACCACATCAGCAAGTGGATTTTTATCTCTGGGAGACCTGTGTGGAACACATAATCTATAAATTTACAGAAGAGGAAATTCTTGATTTTTAAGGCATTGTTTGTGTAGACATGTCACAGCAGCAGCAGCAGACCAATAGACAGTTTTACTAGTTTTCTTGAGTGTCGTAACAAAATAAAAGTCGGTTGGTTTATAAACAGAAGTTTGCACTTCACAGGTCTAGATGTCAAGGCAGTTCAATGCCTCAAGAGGTTTGGTTTCAGCCAAAAGTCTCTGGCTTTGGTTTTCCACCATTCTTTTCTTTGTTTTTGTATATTATTATTCTATGTCTGTGTGATCTTAGTGAATATTTATGTGTATATGTGCATGTGTGTGTTAACCAGATTTCCTCTGTTTTTAAGGACATTAGTTTGATAGGATTAGGGTCTATTTGGTTTGGCAGCTGCTTTGAAGGTAGGATCTGTCTCCATACATGAAGTACATGCTAAAAAGATAACTCTTACTATTTGTCCAGTAAGAATACATGCAAGAGGCTGGAGGGATAGCTCAGTGTTTAAAGGCACTTTTTGTTCTTGCAGAGAATCTCGGTTTGGTTCCCAGCACCGACATGGTGACTCACAGAAAAAGAGAAATCTGATACCCTCTGCAGGATCCAGACAAACATGCTCATAAATGTACACGCAAGTAAAGCACTCAAACACATGAAATCAAAACAAATTTAAAAACATTGGGACACTCAGACCCAAATTAGATGTCTTCACCACACCCTTCCCCTCAAGGTTTAGGCCTCTGTGTGGAAAGGGATGCAGAAAAATTGAGTGAGCCAGAAGTGGTAGGTGACTCTCAGAAAAAAAAAAAAAAGCGATTTTCCAGACACATTGTGTCTACTGCACATATGAACTTACAGGGAATGAGGCAGCATACATAAGACACACACAGGTTCCAGTCGAAGAAAGGAAAGTGGTCACAAATCCTGCCATAGGCGAGAAGCTGCTGGAGACAGAAAACTATTCCCTTTGATGGAGTGACACTGAGAGCTGTATGAAAGCCACTTGGTCATTCCGGCTGCTCGGCAGCTCAGACCGGAAATAACCAACAGAAACTGTATTAATTAAATAACTGCTTGGTTAATCACAAGTGTATTGCTAGTTAGCTCTTACATCTCATGATAACTCATTTCCAGTACTTTACATTTTACCACGAGATTTGTGGCCTACTGGCAAAGTTCCGACATCTGTCTCCAGTGGGGCTACATGGCTTCGCCCTGACTCTGTCTTCTTTCTCCCAACATTCAGTTTAGTTTTTCCCGCCTAGCTCTGTTCTACCCTATCACAGGCTCAAAACAGTTTCTTTATTAACCAATGGTGTTCAGAGCATACAGAGGGGAATTCCGCATCAACTGAGTATATCAAGTACACTCCAAGGCAGGTCCCATTCTGAGGAACTGTTGGACAACACACACTTAACCCCATGCTTTCCATGTACCATTTTGCTTTGCTTTATTTTGGTTTTGTCCTATTTTTAAGAGAGATAAAGATATGAAGATGAGAGTGAAGGGGGTGGGTTATATCTGGGAAGAGTTGTGGGGAGAAAAATGTGAGCAAAATATGTTGTATAAAATTCTCAAATACTGTTTAAATGTATTTTAAAGATTAGTACTGACATTAGAATGCCAGAACTCACATAATTTTGTGTGCTAAGGTTTAACTCCTTTATATGTCTCTGGATACTGTGAATTTATCCTGGGATTGTCTTCCCTAAGCACAAAATCAAAATAAATAATGAGAAGGACTATTTTTTAATTGGCAGGATCCACATTGATTTGCTGGGGTGCAGTGACAATCCTCCTGGTTGTAGAGCCAAAGGGAAGTACTGAAATACTTTCTCTAGGCAGACCCTAGGACAGAAGATGGTAGTCACTCCATGCTGCTTCTACAGAAACGTAAGTGACATAGGTACAAATGAAGAATTTCTATTCAGAGGCTGTCACCTGGATTCTTGTGGAGTGGGAGGGTGCCCTCTACTGGGTATGTATATAGAAAATAAATATTCTGTGGTTTTGCCCGGTTAGAGTTTCATAAACAAAACGTTCTATCAAACTCACCTCGTAACAATAAAAAAATACTTAATAGTGTACCTTATGCAGTTTTCTTCCTGGAGATGAAAGTCTTCAGCCACCATACACATGAATCAGGCATTCAAAGGAGAGAGAAGTGATTCAAGGTTGAAAGAGAGAGTTGTACTTTTTTTCTTTAAACAGAACTGATCTGGTCTGGGTCCACACTGAATTTTCCATTTGTCAACAAAAGAACACATAGTGAATCTTCCTGGAAAGGCCTTACCATTCATATAAGAGTACACTGAATACCTCTGACTTCTTTCCAGCAGGTAATGCATGGATTCTTATTGGACAACAAAAGAAAACCCAACCCTTGGAGATGTAGGCTTGATTTTGTCGATTTCAGAGCTTCACATGATTCCACAGAAACAAACATATTGTGCAACAAAGACATATGAGACACTACTACTTTCTGTAAGGAGTGTACTGTATAGGTTACTCAAATTTTAAAAGTTTCAGAAATGAATGCATTTTATTTTATGGAATTATAATTAACTAAATCTGATAATGAGCTTATCACCAGATAATACTTTCTTTTAGAAGAAGATTTTATAAAAAAAAAAAGGTGGAGGTAGCAGGAAAGAAGTAATAGAGAAAAGGATCACCATGAATTTGATGCTCTCCTAAATTTCTTGGGTTTTTTTTTTAGTACTATTTCTTGGTCCAAATTTTCAAACAGAATGAAGAATAAGGACACACACACTCCTAATACATACTAAATTAAAATTTTTATAACAATACATCCTATTTATATGCCCTAATGCATAACTCATATTTATTGCCATGTATTTTATAAACAGTGGACTCTTACATATTTAATTATTTATGTGTTCTGGAAAAGACCTCAGGGCCTTCTGCTTGCTAGCATGAGTAATACTACTAACCTAATGATAATAAAAATTTGATACATTAATACAATGCTATAATATTCAGCTGTTAAGAAAAATGAAACCTGAAGGTGAATGAATGAAGCCAGAAATGATCACTTGACTAAGGTAACCCCAGACCCCATGGTACAAACATTGCACACTTTTCTTAAATGTAGAAGTTAGATTTTAGGTTTTAGATGCATGTGTTTCAGTCTGAATAATCACTAAGCCTAGATAGCCAACAAGGGACCAAGGAGAAGGGAATGATTATTTAAGGATGAGGATTTAGCTGATGTAAGAGGTGAAAGATACCTTTCATATCTTAGCTTCTATCCAAGACTATCATATCTCTCTCTATTTCTTTCTCTTATCTCTTTTCTTTTCTCCCCTTTCTGTTCTGCCTCTCCATCTCTTCTTTCTCTAGTTTTCCCCAACTCTCTCCCAATTTGGTATTTAAGACACAAAGTTTAATAGTTTAAACTTTTTCAATTCCATTTTTAAATGCCATGTTATCTCTACCAAATCACGGAAGATACGACCACATAGATCTTTTCAAAATAATTTGCCATATTTACTCCTCTTCCCATACTTGTCATGGATATGGGATATACTTTGTCATCCTTAGAGGTCACCAATTTTAAAGTGTTCTTTCAACCTGAGAGATTTAGAGACAATCATCCTCATTGACTAAGTCCACGATTAAAAGTGTAGTTAGCACATCATTAAATAGGCTCTGGTGGTATGATGTCCTTCACCTCCTTTCCAGGACAAGTTTTTTCAAAATGCACCTAGGAACAGTGAACATAGTGATGTGGATTAAAGAAAGCAGTCACATTGTGTAATGAGCCAAAGTGTAGGAGACTTCATGAGGACAAAAAGTCAATTGGATGTCTTGAATAATAAGAAAAAGATGTCTAAAATGAAAAAAAGAAACAATAATTAGTAGCTCAAGATTGCAATTTTAATAGTATGAATGATGATAAGTTTTCTATTATTTATATATGAATACAAATTATATTAAGGATATATCTTTGCTATGCAAAAGCTTTTTGAAAATGCAAATGAGTTCATCTCCATCTGTTATAATGCTTGCAACAAATTTACATAGCACTTCACATGGCATTACCATACCCTAGGAAGCAGTGTTCTCTTCCTGTTTCTTCATTATATGAAGATTTTTTTATATTTGTTCCTTTTATTTTTGTTTACTGAGGTAGAGACAGGCATATAAGATAGCCCATCTTATGACTTAGAAGAAAAACACTATATTTCTTGTGAGTATATCTATAAGTCAAAGGAAGATGAAAGAGAATTACCTTAAAATTGGTGCTGGGACATTATTACATTTACATTTTGAAATAAATGTCTTGCATCCAAGCCATTTCCTCCATTCAGACATAATGGAAAAGTGAATAATATAGAATGAGTAATGGCAGAGTATAAATCAGCTACTGAAAATCTATTACGATAAAGAAACAGTTTTTATTATTTAAGAAACACATTATTATATCTTCAGTGTTGCCAAGGAACCAAACATTTTTATCATTAGTGATATATTATTTATTATTAATATATTATTATTTTTTTGAAACAGGATTTCACTGTGTAGTACAGCCTAGTCTGTAAGTTACTATGGATCCCTGGCTAACTTGGACTTGTAATCTTCCTGCCTCAGTTTTCTGAGTATACAAGATTCTTAATTTAAAATATGAGTCACATTAGTGCCCATATATTACATGGATGCTTATCTCTTTTTTTTTCCAATCCAACATCTAGAACATGATATGTAACATTAGGTAAGAAACTTACTTTGCCAAAGTTTATTATTGGTCAATTGAAAATTAAATTAAATATTAACTAAAATTCTTTTTGGATGGTGGCTGAAGCCAAAAGTTAACTTCATATTTTTTCAAAATGTATAAAGGTAATTGATATCTACTGTACCTCCCATTAGTTTGTTGCCTAATAACAAACTATAAATTAAATATTAAAATTAAGAAAAAATAAATACAGCAAAAGAAGCTATGCATGGTAGTTCTTACCTTAAGTCTAGCACAGTGAGGTTGAAGCAGAATAACTTATGTGATTCCTACTCTACAAGCATTGCCTGCACAGTATGATACTGTCACAAGATATCAAAGAAATAAACAAATGTGTATGAGCAACCATGCAAAATGAAATAAAAAATTAAAAATCTACTAATGCTCATTAACATTCATATTATTTTCCTATATTAATAATCTCTTTAGAAATATTATACTGACTTATTAGTAAAATTTCTCCAATGTTTGTACCTAGATGTTGCTTTTTAAAAATAGATTCAATTATCTGCCTTATCGTTTTCCAAATTCTACAAAATGTAACATATCCATCTGCTAGATTTTATTCCTTTGAGTATTTTGGGGGGTACTTCTTGGAGGTAGTGATGTTTGTTTTTATAAAGAACATGTAGAACATATCCTTATACATTTTTCTCTACTCTTCTCCCTTACTCTCCCCTCCCCTTCAACCCTCTCCCAAGGTCCCCATGCTCCTATTTTACTCAGGAGATCTTGTTTTTTTTTCTATTTCCCATGTATATTAGATCTATAAATGTATCTCTTAGTGTCCTCATTGTTGTCTAAATTCTCTGGGATTTTGACTTGTGGGCTGGTTTTCTTTGCATTATGTTTAAAAACCACTTATGAGTGAGTACATGTGACACTTGTCTTTCTAGTCTGGATTACCTCACTCAAAATGAAGTTTTCTAGCTCCATCCAGTTTCCTGTAAAATAAAAGATGTCGTTATTTTTTTCTGATGTATAGCACTCCATTGTGTAAATGTACCACATTTTATTTATCCATTCATTGGTTGAGGAACATTTAGGTTGTTTCCAGGTTCTGTCTATGACAAACAATGCTGCTATGAATATAGTTGACCAAATGTCCTTGTGGCACAATTGAGCATCCTTTGGATATATACCCAAAAGTGGTATTACTGGGTCTTGAAGTTTCCTAATTTTCTGAGAAATCGCCACACTGACATCCAAAGGGGCTATGCCAGTTTACATTTCCACCAGCAATGCAAATTGTTCTCTTTAATGCACAACCTCTCCAGCATAAGTTGTCATCAGTGTTTTGGATCTTGGCCATCAGAAAGTGGAAACATCTCCCATGCTCTTGGGTAGGTAGAATTAACATAGTGAAAATGTCAATCTTACCAAAAGCAATCTACAGAGTCAATGCAATGCCCATCAAAATCCCAGAAAAATTCTTCACAGACCTTAAAAGAACAGTACTCAACTTTATATGGGAAAGCAAAAACACCCATAATAGCCAAAACAGTCCTGGAGGTATCACAATTCTTGACTTCAAACGCTACTACAAGAGCTACAGTACTGAAAATAGTCTGGCATTAGCATAAGAACAGACAGGAGAACCAGTAGAAACAAATAGAAGACCTGGATATTAATCCCCACACCTTCAAACACCTGAATTTTGACAAAGAAGCAAAAGCTATTAAATTGAAACAAGAAAGCTTATTTAACAAATGGTGCTGGAATAACTGGATATCAACATGTAGAAGAATGAAAATAGACCCATATCTATCACCATGCACAGACCTCAAGTCCAAATGGATCAAAGACTTCAATATAAAGCCAGGCACACTGAACCTTATAGAAGAGAAAGTGGGAAGTACACTTGAACACATTGGCACAAGAGACTACTTCCTAAATATAACCCCAGTGGCACAGACACTGAGAGAAACAATTAATAAATGGGACCTCCTAAAACTGAAAAGATTCTGTAAAAAAAGGACAGTAAAAGACAAAATGACAGCCTACAGAATGGAAAAAGATCTTCACTAACCCCACATCGGACAGAGGTCTGATATCCAAAATATACAAATAACTCAAGAAATTGGTCATCAAAAGAAAAATAAACCAATAAAAAATGGAGTACAGCCCTAAACAGAGAACTCTCAACAGAGTAATCCAAAATGGCTGAAGGACACTTTAGGAAATGTTCAACATCCTTAGTCATCAGAGAATTGCAAAACAAAACAACTCTGAGATTCCATATTACACCTGTAAGAATGGCGGAGATTCATCATTTTCAATATGAAAAAATTTTCTTTCTGCATATTGCAAATTGGTAACTATCTTGAGAGCTTCCCTAAAATTCCTTAGTAGCATGAGAATAGCATATAATTCTGATCTTTGGAGAGAATCATAAGTATTTTGATCCAGTTTAATTAAATTAATTAAATTTGTTACCTGCCTCTCCTCATTTATTTGCACTAGTATAGTATGTAGAAGCTCCGGTTATTGTTGTGTCTCATACAGTGTGATGAAGGATTTAATAAGTTCTTTTAGAAGTTGAATTCTCTTGCTTTTGGGATAGTTGCTAATCTCTCCAAAATAATTGCTACAAATTCTTTGCCAGGGTTCACATTCTTCCCATAGTTTGTCAATTTCATCACTATTAAAAGGAACTGTAATTTCTGCTGGGTGTATTTTTGCTAATTGATAAAGTCTCAGTTTTCCTTTTAGAATAACTAAGAGAACTTTTTCTCATATGTTTTTAGTTTTTTACTCTGTTTATATGGTAAAATATCCATTCTAGGATAATATCTTTCCTCTGCATTAAAATTTCTGCAGGAAAATATTGGAGTAATATGACCAGAATGCAGTTAAGTTTCAGATCCATATGCTCCATATGTGCCTTCTGTAATTTCTCTCTAACCAATGTCAATTCTCTCTGAGCTTCAGCAGACAATTCTCTGGAACTATTTAAGTCCTTGTCACAGTCTAGGTTAAATGAATCAGTTCATCAGGTTTTATCCAAAAAGTGGTTCATAGATTGAACATATCTCCTAGCTATCTTTGAAAGTCATTAAGACTATTCAATCAATCCCTTCTAATTTGCACCTTTTGGGGGTTTTGTTAACCTATTTATAGCCTAAGTAATAAATAGAATCTCCTCTTTGTTTCAGGAGCAATTTGTAATCCCCAACAAGGCAAAATTGTCTTTACTTCTTCAAACATTCTTCCTACAGTATCTATGTATGAATCAGCTAATAAGAGGGTTTCCATGCAATGGTAAACTATAGACTGAGGAAATTGCTTATGTATTATTTCTAATGGCTGACTTACAAAATATTGGCACAATATGAGGCTATTTAATATTCTCCATGGGAGAATCTTCTGTTGATATCTCTTAGCAGGCTGAGAATTACTATAAGTAGGCACTGTCAATGTAGATTACTCTCTGTATTTTTTTGTAAAGGTATAATGAAGAAACTATCTTTTAAATAATTAACTGTTAGCGGACATCTTTAGGTAAATAGAAAAGGAAAAGAAATGCCAGACTATAGAGATCCCATTGGCTGAATTACCTTATTGGCAACTCTTAGATCTGTTACCATACCCTGTTTTCTGAATTTCTTTTTAATAATAAATACAGAAGAATTTCATGGACTGGTTAATTCTTTGATACCTTAACCCTAACCCTAACCCTAGTTGCTCCTGTACTAGCTGTTATAAAGCCTGCAGTTTCTCTATTGTTAAAGACCATTGATTAACACATACAGTTTTGTCTTTAACCGTTTTAAAGGTAGGGCTCTTGGTGTCTTTGGAAGATCAGTAGCTGTTATGCCCTCTTTTTGTACAACATGAATGATTGGTGACTGCTCTTTATGATATCTTCTAATATTTTGTCAGAAACATTTGTTAGTTTATGATTTGTTTAGAAGATTGGGGGAATGTTAATCTCAGTATTCTAGTTCTGAAACAAATCAGGTCCCCATAAATTCATTGCTATATTAGCAACATATGACTTTAATTTTCTTCTCTCTCCTTCTGGCTATATACATTCAATCCATCTCATGTTCTGCTTTTCCTGACATAAAGTTTCAATTCCTAAAAGCTGAACATTTACCTCCTGAAGAGGACAATTTGGATGTCTTGATTCTGATGAAATTATTGTTACATCTGCGCCTGTGTCTACCAGCCCTTCAATGACAATGTTATTTATTAGTATTTTTAAATTTAGTCTTTGTTCATTTAAAACATTTTTCCAAAATACTAATACCTGGGATCCCCTCTAGAGCCAAGTCTCTTGCCAACCCTAAAATGGATCCCTTAATTTAGGTATCTTCTTCCCTGCTCCTATATCCACCCTTCCTCCATCTCCACCTTCCCACTCCCCCAAGCTGTTGCCAGTCCTTCCCTTCTCCCTTCCCTCTCCCCATCTTCCCTTTCCCCCAACCTTAATCCCACCCCTGCCCCCACCCTCATGCTCACAACTTTTGCCCTGAAATCTTGTTTGCTTCCGATTTCCAGGAGGATCTATAAATATTTTTTCTTTAGCTTCACTTTGTTATTTGGCTTCTCTGGGCTTGTGAACTATAGGCTTAATGACCTTGGTTTATGGCTAGAGTCCA
>LOEQ01008532.1:26029-36642 GCA_001685075.1 Bramus lutescens | reverse complement strand
ACACAGATTATTAGAAATGGGTTAATCAAGATGTGTGAGTTAGCCAAGAAGAGGGTAGATATAATGGGCCAGGCAGTGCTTAAATAAATACAGTTTGTATGTTGTTATTTTGGGGTATAAGCTAGCCGTGCAGAAGCTGGGCTGGATGAAAAACAGGCCTGCTCGCCACTTCGCTACCGTTTGATGTGTAATTTCTTTTTTGTTGGGTCTTTGTGTGGTTTTGATATTAGGGTAATAGTCACTTTGTAAAAGGAATTAGACTATAGCCTCTCAATTTCCATGTTCTTTAAAGGTCTGGTAGCACTGTTCTCTGAATATACCTGGTCATGCACTTTTTGCTTTGGAGGATATTTAATTACTATTTCTATTTACCTAGGGTTTATGGATCTGTTTAATCTGCTTATTTGATCTTGATTTAACTTTGGTAGCTAATTTATATTAAAAAGTTCATTTATTTCTTTTTAAGTTTTTTAATGTGGTAATTTTTAAAGTATGTGCTTATGATACTTTTAATTTCCATAAGTGCTTGTTACAATGACTCTTTTTTCATCTCTAATTTTATCAATTTGGATCTTGACTCCACCATTTAAATAATTTGAACAAAGTTTTTGCTGATCTAATTTATTTTCTCAAAGAATTAACTTCTCCTTTCATTGTTTGTATTGAATTTGCACTGGCATCTGGGCATCTGGGCTAGAATATTTTAACTGTTTCCTAGTGTAGACATCTTATTTTGTTGGATGAATGCTCTCTTTGTTGGTTGTTGTTGCCAACTCTGGGTCCTAGACAAGTGTGGTAGCTGTGGCATTCCTAGGTTACAGCCAAGTGCAGTTGTAATTGGTTACCTAGTGGAGATCTATTCCACTGGTAAGCAAGGAATCACCAAGAAATAGACACAGGCTGAAATGGGTCTTCAGGAAAAGTTACTGGGACCCTGTGTCAGGTTTAAAAGTGAAGTGAAGAGATGGAATTCAGCTGGGAGGAGAGACTCCTGCAGCCAGAAGCCTTCATGACTAACAGTAAGTCTGGGAGATCAAAACAACTTTGTGTATATGTGTGTGTGTGTGTGTGTGTGTGTGTGTGTGTGTGTTTTAGAGACAAGCTCTTCTTGATTAGCTTAAGATGGCCTTTAACTTGACTTTAGTTTTCTTCCTTCCCCTGCGTGTCAGTATCATAGGCTTATGTTACCACCCATGGCTCCCAGGAACATATTTAGTTCAGAAAATAAATTCTCAATAAATTTACTAGAATGGCTAAAGTGTCCAGATCTAAACTCAGAGTTTAGAATGTATTTCAAGTCAGAAAAGAATATCAAAACGTGTTTATCTTTAAACAGCAACTTAGTATGGTAAATTAGAGAAGCATAGCTCAATCTTCCAGGTACGATTTTGAAGGAATAAAAGGAATGTTTATATAATATTGTCTTATTTTAATTAGCAATGTGGTGAAATAGGCAAATGTGAATCCTTATTGAGAGAAATATATGTTCATTAAAATCATATCTTCATGAATCACACAATATTATTAATTACACTAATAGCTTTGAGGGATTGGGAAAGGAGTCATACTTTAAAAGAGGATCAAATTACAGACTTCGGGAAGGCTTGGAATGAGCAACTTCAGTGTTTGAGGGATGAATATATAGGTATTCATTTTGTAGTAAATCAATGAATTGCACATAACTTTTCATTTTATTTTTGTACACGTATCACATGTCACAATTGCTAAAATTAGTAAAGTAATGATTTTATGTTCTTTATAATTTCCTCTTAATTCTTTGACAGTATAATGAAACAGACAAATTTCCTTCTCTAGTAGTATCACTAGCTCCGCGCCTGCTCTGCCCATTTTTCAGTGTTTGTTTTTTCTTTCTCTCTGAAGTGGAAAGTTATTTAAGAAATATAAATTTATGCATTTTATTAATTCACTTCTCTATATTCATTAAAACCATGATAATATGTAGAAACATCTTTCTTATATTTATGCTGCATCATTATATTTTCTTGCACAATTATTATGTAATGTGTTATACCTATCATATATAGGTAAATTTACCCTATTTATATTACTCTTATCTTTTCTAAACATAGCATAGTGAGCTACCCTTAGACATCTACCATATAATTTTCACATCTGAGGAGAGGCTAACTTTTATACCTTTCGCTAGTGATAGAACCCAAAGATACATACAGGCTGAACAGCTCATAAAAACCACAGTAACTTTTCATGTTTGGTTTCTTGATGTGAAATGATTCAAAGGTTCAAAATATGCAGCAATTTGTAAATATGTTGAGGCAAAAGTTTAGATGATGTGTCCTTTGAGGTGGTATGAAGGAGCCTCACTTAGTTTGTGAGAAAACCTGGTCAACCATCAGGCTTTGTCAAAAGCTACACTTTCAATGTGATTTTACTATTCACTTATACACATAGAACTTCTGAATTTATTCTACATTTTATCAACAAGAACCTTCAGAAGTATGTAATCATCTTGCACTGATAAGGATAGGATACATATAATTAAAAATTTAGATAATCGTGCAATAATTGTCTGAAGTAATTTTAAACTCAAAATAGGAATTAAAGATAAAAGATACCATAAAGATTTCTCTCTCTCCCATTTTACCCACAGGTCCTTGGTGTATATATTATGATTTCTGGTTTAGTGTTTCTATGGAATTCCTGACTGTACGAATGATTGGGTATCTTCTAATTGTGCTTTTTCTTGGACTTTTTTCATTATGTTTGCTTGATTTTTTTCCTATTCTGATTTTTATTGCATCTTATTAGATTTTATTTATTATTATCCTATACAGGCCTTTTTTTAATAAGAGACAGAAATGGAGTGGATCCAGATGAGAGGGGAGGTTAGAAGGAACTTGAAGAAGTTTGGGCAGGGGGTGATAAAGACATAGTATAAGAGGAAAAAGTCTATTTTCAATAAAGAGAAAAAGTCTTTGACATTATGTGAGGTTTTCTTTTTCATTGTTAATATGTATTAGTTTATATTATTTTTCCTTTTGTTTTTCTACCTTTAATATCACTGCTTTCAGAGACAGGATTTTAGAGAAGTGTTTGTTCTTGCCTAATTGACATGAACCCTAGGAATAAACCCCCACTCTCAATGCCTTATACAAATTCTTGACTCTTGCTTCTCCACCTTTGCATCAGTTGCAAAACACTCTCTGAATTCTCATCAGATGCTTCTTCTGACTCATAAGTAAGGAAAAGGCATGTACTGAATTGGCATTTTTAGGAATTTTAATCATTTCTCTTGAGATATTTTAGTTTTGTTTATTGAAGAAAAATTATAATTTAAATAAATTCAAGCTTATTGAAAGTATTGTATAAACCCAAGTATATATCTTCATACATCTTTTGCATGCTTTTAAATTTTTATTTATATTTGTTATTCTTCCTATCTCCTTCTCTCTCTCCACCCCCTTCTTTCTCTCTTTTCTCTCTGTCTCTATCTGTGTATGATGCATGTGTGTGTGCATTATATGTTTTGGGGGGTTGTGCGCCATGGCAAACACCTGGAGGTCAGAGAACGACTTCTCTGTAATGTCATTTCTCTTGTTATAGGGCTTGGACTGTACCTGTCACACTTACAAGAAAGTACTTGATTTCCTGAGTCATCTTGCTGATCTTGTATGCCTTTTGTTGTTGTTTTGTTTTAAGTTCAAATAGTATTCTTAATTCTTCATTTAACTAAACAAATATTTGACAGAAGCAAGTGATTGGATGGCAGGTTTATTTTCTCTCATTATTTTAGGGAGATGCCTTCTCCTAATTGAAAAAAAAAAGTGGCAAAATGCTCTTTAAAAGAATGTGTCTTTTACTTTCAAGATAGGCATATTCAGTAAGTGGTAACATGGCTAGCCCTTAAAAGAACACTCAAGTTACTTCTCCTTTCTTTTTATATTGAAATATTTATTTGCATACATATGGAAATATATATATATATGTATTCTATTCCTTATTTCAAATGTAGAGACCTTTTAATGTGTTTTATATGTTTGCATTTAGTGTTCTACATTTTCAAATTTTTTATGTTTTGATTTTATCATGAACACATTATGAAAGGACTGCCATATTTCTTGACATTCACATTTCTGGTTTTAAAGTAACTTCCGTGAGCTGGGAAAACTAATATGGAAGATTTCTTTAACTCTTGAAGTTTAACCTACTAGTGTTTTAATATGTACAGTTGTCTGTTTGAATTTACTGATCAAAATTACTAAATATTATTGCTTCATCTACAGCATGGTCCAGCTCTCAGCGGTAGGTGGTTTCATTGTCATTAGCTTTAAAAGGTTCAGCCTCCCTCATTGTTTAGCTCATAGATTGTTACAATGAACAGCCAAAGTGAAAAATCACCACAGCCACATTTTTTTGATTGGGTTTGCTTTTGTTTTGAGATAAGATCTGTGTAGTCGAAATCAGCCTTACCTTGGGGTCCTCCTGCCTCATCTTCTCTCATCTGGGATAAGAGGCATAAACCACCATGCCTGACTCAGTGGTTGATGTCCTTTGCTGTGGGACAATGGTTTTATCCTGTAAAGATTTGTTTCTTGTACTTGTTTAATAAAATGCTGATTGGTCAGTAGCCAGGCAGGAAGTAGAAGCAGGGCTACCAGGCATGAAGTAGAGGCAGGGCTATGAGAACAGGAGAATAAAGATTTAGTCTGCAGTCATCATCCAAACACAGAGGAAGCAAGATGTGACTGCCTCACCGAAAATGGTACCAAGTCACATGGCTAACACGTACAAGAATTACGGGCTAATATATGTTACAAGAGTTAAAAAAAAAGCCTGAGCTAATAGGTCAATCAGTTTATAATTAATGTAGGCCTCTGTGTATTGATTTGGGACTAAATGGATTCGGGACCTGATGAGACAGAAATCTCTGTCAAGAGTCCCTCAGTGTTTAACTGATCGCTCATTGCAGAGTCTCTAATTCATGTGTAGAGAACAACAGACATGGTTCTGTCTGCCTGTTTTTCATTGAAACTTCACACGACAGCTTATAAAAATTGGATACAAAAGGAGGCAATGCTGAGGAAAATAAAAGTTTGGTGAAGAAACAAAAACAGAGTCCTTAATGTGAATTTCAAACTGAATACAAATAGAGTTACACAAGAACTATTGAAATCAGGGACACTGAAACACCCACAGTCTAGGAGTGATTTCATTCAGAAACAGGAATGGAACAAAGGAACATTTTATGAAAATTACCAAGGTAGCAATAAAAATAATTTGAACAAATTGATGCCTTAAATGATTCCACATCAAAGGAACTCTCAAGCATATTGCACCATTTGAAAGCTAAAGAATCAAATGTTTGAGGAAAATCTAGAATGGCTTATGATGAATTATTAAAGTAAACCTGATGCTTCCTCTCTGCAACTAAGTAAAGGCATGCCTGATGTTATTTTTACAAGGAAGTAAATCACTTAAATCTTTAACGTTTCTAATATTTTATATTATAATATGTTTATTTATACGACTTTTACTTTTCTAGGCATGGATGTAAAAGAATCTTAAAGATTAGTATAGAATGTTTAAAAGTCAATGCGGTGAGTGCAATCTCCTATGTACATTACGGTTCCTTCTGATCCTTTGAAGCTGCATGTTTGGTGTCAGGGTGCTCCACTACTGCACCCAGAGCATATTGCCTGTTTCTAAAGTGAGGGGTCCCATAAGACAGTGAATAGTTTTCAAAAAAATGCTTTTGGGAGTCCGACCAGTTTGTGAGAACACAACAGCAGTGGTGTTTAACAACAACAATCTACTAGAGTAAAAATGTTTGCAGACAATTGCCTTTTAAGTCTTGTCAGAGATTGGTAGAGAGAAAACTCTTATTCAACACAGTTCTCTGATTGACTGGATTCTGCAGCAAGTTGGTGTCAGTGTGCATGTTATGATCTGAGCACACTCAAGAAACTAAAACAGAACATGTCGTTTTCCATATCAAACAAATTATGGTTAAATGAAAGTGACTCAGTTTTAATGATGCACTCAGTGAAATGCGTGCTGAATTGAGCCGCTCTCAAAGACCACAGCAATCAGGATTCTTGGATGCAGTCCAGTTGGTTTTCACTTTGCAAGTTCCGTCCATCTGTAAGCACTATCAATACTGACAGTTTCCCATGGCACCACTATAACATTTTGCAGATGTGTACCCATGGATTAGAAAAGAAGACCTGGATGTTAATCTCCTGGTTTCTGTCCTTACTTTGCCCCTAGCCCGACCTTTATATCATAGAATTGTCAAGACCTACGGTGTTCTGTTCAGACATTAATGTTTTCCACATTTCTCTTTCTTATCTGAGAATTCTTTACACCTGTACTTCTTCTTTTAAAATATAAGTCCCATTTCTGTATGAAAGTTCAATGTGGATTCAATGTTCACATATAAACAACTTAGATATTTAAAAAAAATCACTGCTTCTATTATTTGTTTTACATTTATTTGTTTGTGTATATGTATGTGTACACACAACATGGGTATGTGGAAGGGTCAGAGGACAATTTGCAAGAGCTAGGTACCTCCTGCTACTATGTGGTCCACTTAGTTCTGACTCAGGTGACGTGGGAGTACCCTCTGTGTGCTGTGAATACCATTAATGAATAAATAAATTGCCTTGGCCTGTTGATAGGGCAAAACTTAGGTAGGTGGGGAAAACTAAATGGCATGCTGGGAAGAAGAAGGCAGAGACAGAGAGATGCTATGGACCTGCAGCCAGTGTCAGACATGCCAAAACTTTGCGGGTAGTCCATGACCTCGTGGTGATATACAGATTAATAGAAATGGGTTGAATTAATATGTAAGAATTAGCTAATAAAAAGCTAGAACTGATGGGCCAAATGGTGATTTAATTAATACAGTTTCTGTGTGGTTATTTCAGGGTTAAGCTAGCTGGGCAGCTGGGACAAACAAGCAGGGCCCCTCCTCCAACACTCAGGTTGTACTGCTTTGTAGCAATCTTTTTCAGCCAGTTGACCATCCTGACAGTCCTCATTGCTGAGTTTTAAAATGTGAATGCGAGTGCATATACAAAATGGAAGGTTGTCTTATGCCTTTGCAACACTGTCCTTAGTACAGTCAAGCTTCTATAATGAAGCTTGAATTAACTTCCCTGGTAACTTATAAACAGTAGAAATATAATGTACATTTTTCTGAAGCATGGGAAGTCTTGGATTAAGACACCATCAAATATGTCTCTCTACATATAAGATGGTGGTTTCTATGTGTGCCCTAATATGGTCAAGAGGGTCAACTGATACCATCAGGTTTCCTAAATCCACAACCAAATAACCTCCTGAAAGACAAAAGATGCTAATAATATCACCTTGATATGAATGTCAGATTTTGATGTACTAATTGTGAGAGGACATCAGTGGTACACTGTCAGCCTCTGCAGGTTTGGAGGTCTTAAGGGATGGACTGTGAAGGGCTTGGTTACAGAAAATGGTTAAAAAAAAAGAAAGAAAGAAGGAAGGAAATCCTCACTCTTTTCCTCAGTTTACTGACTTTAATCTAAAATATTTATGTGCTTTTTGTTGTAGGTGTAGCCATTAATCAGTAAATTAGCATATGACTTAGTTCTCCTAGAAAAATGGAAACAGAATTCCTCTTTTCCTGCTTTTTCTTTTCATTAGAAATCTTGTGATTGCTTCTAAACCAACATTAGGGACAAGTCTAAAATAAGATCCACCACTTAGAGTCATGAGTTCCATAAGGCAGTAAACAAGCTTCAGGTGTTTAGCCAGGATGAGTGGTGATTTAGCTAATGTCTCATCTTCACCTTTAGCCTTCAGTCCATGTGCTAGAGAGACCTGGGTTCTCTTGTCCACTGTTTGTGAATCTCTTGTCACTACTAATCATTATCAAATTTCTCAACCTATTTCTGATATCAGAGCCCTACAGATCTAGACACACATTGTGTAACAGTATACAATATTTATACATAAGTATATGTATATATGTCACTATATATTTATAATATTTTCCTCCTGTGTTAGTCCAGGTTCTTAGAAAAAAAAAAACACTAAGGGGCTCGAGAGATGGAGCAACATTAAAGCATTTGCTGCTCTTGCAGAGGAGCCCAGCATTTATTTCGAAACACTCATTGAAGACTTTACCTATAGCTCTAGATCCAGGAAATTCAACTCGTTTTTTTTTTTCTGGCCTCTGAGGTCACCCTAATAAACATGGCATATGTTTCATGGTAACTAACACATGTACACATACTCCTCATAAAAATATTTTTAAAAGAAGCAGACACTGAGATGGAACAAGTTATTTTAAAAATGTCTTACAGAATCATTTGGGATAAAAGACAAGAGTTGAACCTCAGAAATCATCTAAGGTAGAAGCCTTAACTGAGGAACTGACCTGTGGGCTTGGCTGTGGGGGACTGTCTTGACTATTTCATTTAAGTCCGAATGCCCAGGCAACTTTAAAGAAATTGGCTCAGCATGAGCCAGCAAACGAGACAAAGAGCAGGAATCAAGTGGTGTTTCTTCTTCCTGATCCATACCTCCAGGCTGGCAGTTTGAAGAACTTTCAGTTCCTGCAGTGACTTTCCTCAGTGACAGTGATAAGATCTAGAAGTGTAAGGCAAAGATAGCTAGCTGAAGGTAGTGAGCAAATACAAGTGATCAAAAGTCTTTCACAAAGACAGTTGCTATTTATTGTGTCCCAGCATCACCTTTTTATCTAATTTCCTAAGGCTATTTTCTGGCATGGTTTTACTAGCTCTTCACTTAGTTTCCACGTGCACACTTGCCTTTCATAGCCATAGAAAGACATTCTGTCTCATGTATCTGCTTCATTGTTCACCTTCCTTTAAGGCACAGTGGAGAGCAAGTGTCAATGACAAATGTTTGAAAGAAGGGATGAATAAATAAACAAATAAGTATACTCCATCTTAGAGAGTCACCAGACAGTTGGGAACTAAATTGACTTCTCCTTCTACTGAATGATAGTTCAGATGGGAGGAAATCAGTGAGAAGCAGAGAACATAGAATGTGTTTCTCTTCTAATATTTATTCTTTATTAAAAGTGCTGTGTGAGGTTCATAGGCTTTTCTTTAGTTGTACATACCATTCAAGGCTTTGAACATAGGAGCATGAGAACAGTATCCTATAAAAGCCATTAATAAAGCCATGAATTGACTCTTCAGAGATAAATGGATTTCAGTATATCAAATTTATTAAGCCATATATGGACACTATAAACTATTAATATTTTTGCCTTTAAGATGAGGAAGGAACATTATGTTGAGAAGAATCACTAAAAGGGGCTTTCAGAAAGTATACTCTGTTTTTTGTTTTTGTTTTTGTTTTTTTTTTTTAAATTTTGAAGCAGGGTCTCACTATGCAGCCCTCCTTAGCCTGGAAATCACTGCATAACAAGGTTGACTCCAATTTGTGGCATTTTTCCTTTCCCTTCACTGTGTTGGGATCCCTGGCATGTGTCAAATTACCTGAAAGAAAGTGCTAACCTTTGCACACAATTAAAATCACTACTCTGTAATATTTAATCATACACACACAGCTTTATGCAAATATATACCTCTAAGATCAAAATAAATGAGAAGATACTTTTACATTTTTTAAAACGAGTACTTTTGTGTGTCTTATTTGACTTCATGTGGCTGAAACCAAACAAGAATGCGGTTTAGTACTTTAATTTTCAGTTTAAAATTAAAACAAATGAAAGTGAATTCTGACTTATATAAACTGTGTAAAATACCTGCATTTCTACTAAGATTTTAATCCTTAAATTTATTTGAACTTTGACTTACCAGAAAATGTGAGGACAGCTAGTATTTATCTATGCTAGAAATTCTTATAACATTACATGCACTTGACAGAAGAAATAAAATAACTTTTGTTAGCTATCATTTTAAGAAAAAATTGAATGTAGTGGCATACATAAAGAGGAAATTTAAATTCCTCAAAAATTGCTGATCATATGCTAATGCTTATGTATATCAACTTTCCTATATACACATACCTCTGGAGCATTTATTTATTTGAATACACTTTTTACTGTTGTCTATTCATTGTACTTAGAGATGGGTTTCTTAAAAGTATTCTCAGGCACTGTGTCCTGTACTTTGACAATATCTCCTACTCTCACTACTGAATCCCTTCCTCCATCTCATATTGCTCTTCTCTATTCCAGAAATTCCTACTTCGATTTCATGTCCTATATACATATATGAATTTATTTATCTACATAAATCTAGGATCTGAAAATGAGAGATGGTATGTGATCTTTATCTTTATGAATATGGCATTTCTCTCAGATAGTGATCTCAAGTTGCATCCATATTTCGACAAGCAACATAATTTTTTTTCTTTGTCCCTGGGTACAGCTCCAACGTGTATATGTACCACATTTGTTGATCTACTCATCTGTGGAAAGACAGAGTAATTCTTATCTGTACCCTTGTAAATCATGCTGTGTGGCATGCTTTCTTTGGGTCACCACCCAGCTCCCAAATCATGACAGAGACTTATTAGTTATGAATGCTTGGCCTTAGTTTAGCTCTGATTTTTTAATGTTTTTCTTTATATATATTTTGTATCTAGTATTCCTT
>LOEQ01008532.1:0-11383 GCA_001685075.1 Bramus lutescens | reverse complement strand
TCCCTCCCCTTCCCATCCCGTCCCCTCCCTTCCTCTCTCCTCCCCTCCCCTCCCCTCTCCTCTCCTCTTCTCTTCTTTCTCCTCTCCTCTCTTCTCCTCTCCTCTCCTCTCTTCTCTTTTCCCTTTTTTTCCGAATTTTGAAGAAAGAGCCAAATTAGTGCTGTTCAAATGCACAAGAGGTTGGCGCCCTTCACGGGGGTCTGTGTAACCTGCCAGTGGCCATATTCCTTCAAAGAAAAATGACTGTCTAACCCATATCAACCATCAGCTGAGGATAGTTCCTCAGCTAGGAAGGATGTCCCTGTAATATCTGTGCTAGAATCACTAATTGGCTTAATTTTATACAGATCGTGTATAGGTAACCACTTCTGCTACGAGCTCATGTAAGAAGCATCCACAACATGTCCAGAGGACCATTTCTCAGCAATCATTCTTATTACCTACCAGCTCTTACTTTTCGCTCCCTTCTGTTGTTCTGCTCTCTGAACCTCTGAGCATGTAAAATAGGCTAGCATTTTTAACTTATATAAAAAGCATACAAGGTTCAAGATCGAAAAACATGTGCACAGCCACTATTCAGGTTCAGAAGTACTATCTATCATCATTTTTAAAGATTTTTATATGTATGACTGTTTCCTATTAACCTCTCTTTTGTCTTGATGGAACCTATTCTTTTTGCAACTTAGTTACTTTAAAGATATTGCACACTAGTTGTTTCTCATTTATTTTTACATCAATTATTCCATTGAGTTTATTTATAATATCTAAAAAAACTGCTTTGTGCGTTCTGGGAGAATTTTCTGTTTCCATTAACATTTTCTTTCTGTAATCATCTCCAGTTACTATCTGTTACTGTAGCAATAGGTCTTCCTAGCTGTACCTCCCAAGCTGAGATCACTTCTAACATCCTCACCTCAACTCACTCTGTCTACTCTGCTAATTATTGTTCTCTAAATTTGCCAAGGTCTAGTTACCTGTCCTCTTCTTAACAAGCATTTGAACTATTTTAGAGAATTATTCATGAGCACCTAAAAAGAATATTTTGTGTGTCTTCTTATGAAATGTGCAACCATTTCTGTAGAGGGTGTAACTAGACAGTAAAAAGTGATAGCATGTTCTCATCTTCACATTTAGAAAATGATGCAATTTTACTTTACTAAAAATTCATTTTTTATTTTGTAAAAATAGTTTTCTACTTTATGTGTGTGAAGATATGATATTAACAGGATTTAGAAAAGTTTCTTTATTAAAAATATTGGTTGGCTTTAATTTGCCTTCCCTTTTTTTTTGCTTATCCTATGTCCAAGTCACTGAATAACATAGCACTTTGTACTTTCAGGCTTATTTAACATAACTGTATTTGCATATATTCCTATGCACTCTGTTATATAAGGTTATTTTATGTAAGTATGTGTGTAGGTTGAGCAAATTCACATCCTATTTCTTTCTATATTCTCATTAGTCCTCTATTTTATGTAGATACATAAAATCTAGAAACCACAAATCAGCCTTTCAGATATTGGCTTAATTCTTAATGATATAAATAATGGTATGGTTACCTCTAGTTGCATCAATCCTTTATTTACGGTTGAATTGTATGTTCTATATATGGCACATTTTGATTAGTTCCTTGATAATTTCATACACATATATAATGCATTCTGGTTGTTCTTTCCCTACAGTGTCTTCTATCTCCCTCATGTCAATACTAGCCTCCTTTTTGCCTAGGATTTTCTTTGTCAAATATATGAATTTCTGTTCTGGTGTGTAACTCATTTAGTTTAACAAGTGCCATATTTACAAGCCATTAGGTTGAGTCCTAACCATAGGACCCTGGTGGGTCAGCAGTGGGTATACAACTGAAAATTATGACTCCTCCTTTATATGAATCTATCTACATAAAGTACCTCAGCAGTGACAGAAGCCCCTGTATGAACTTCTCTTAATGTCTCGCCTAACTACTAATACTAATATTTCTATTTGCAGACCCAGTGAGTTGTTCTTACTTTGGAAATTGATGGCTGCAATATCTGTGTTTTGCACAGAAAATGGCATTTCATAGGCATTCTCCTTATCTTCTGTCATACACACAATGTATATATGACAGTTTGATGATATGTCAAATCAACTAAACAGCAGAATTATGTTTCCCAACAGGCCTATGACCCATTGTCATGAACTTTTGAGTGGGTTTACAATACCAGGAATGGGATTTCCTCCTGTGGAATAAGCCTCAAATAATGAGTATGGCTAGTACTTTCTGTAATAGTCACGCCATTATCCCACAAGTGGACACATTGCTTGGCTGACTGGTAATGTAGTTCATAGAGTACATGGCTGGATAAGGCCACTAATAATTTTTCTCTTCACTCTTAGTATGCTGTATATCAATTCCTAGCACTCTAGAAATTTATCAACAGGGATGTTTTCATGTCATTTCCAATCATATTACTTTAAAAAATAATTTCACCAAGGTGTTTGGTATTTTCCCATTAGTGTATTATCTATTTCTGATGAACAATCAAAAGGATTTGACTGAACTTATTTTCAATCAAAAAAAATAAGAAAGAACATATCTTGTTTTGTTGGAGGAGTGACAGGGTAAAACAAGAGAAGAATAATCAAAATGAAGAATTATGGAAATAAATATGGTAACCAAACAAAAATGTTGGAAGGGAGCTACTCAGCATGACTGAGAATGAAGTTTCTCCTTGAAGGTTTGTGCTATTAAATACGAACTTAGTGCCAAATGTGGGATTCTTGGAACTTCTATTCATATGCAACCATTGTTAGATTAGCTATACTACAGCCTGTAAGTCATTCTAATAAATCCCATTTCTATATAGATACTCATTCTATAAATTCTGCTATACTAGAGAACCCTGACTAATACATAAATGCAGAATCCATCTTTCCCAACACTAAGGATTAAAGATGCTTTCTCTTTTTAGTACGTATGTTTAACACCTGTCAAAAAGCAGGTGAGTGCAATTGTAATATGGCACATTTTAAAAATCCATTCCTCTATTGCTGGACACCTAGAGGATATAGTTGAATACTATTGAGGTAATTTTATAATAAACATTGATGTGCAAGTATTTCTGGGATATGTTACCTTAAAGTTCTTTGGTAACTCTTAAGGGGTGGTAAAATGGATTAAATGATAGCCATATTTTTAGTTTTGTGAGCACATTCTCTTTTGATATTGATTAACAGTGGTCTTCTGAGTTCTATCCTTGTCTTTTGTCAAGATTGTTTGTTGAACCAAATTCGTAGTGATGTGTGAAGAAGGAAAAGTTCAGTCTTAATAATCTTTTGCTCAAAATTCTCCAATGCCTTCCCTTCTCAGAATGAAAAGCAAGTTCTCTATGATGGTTTGCTAGAATACTCACGTTCTGTAACTCCTTCCATACTTGTGACCTAATTTTTCTTCAGTCTTTCCTCTACAGAGCTATTGTAGTTTTCTATGTGTTGATGGAACATCTCTGATGTACTCTCTATGGGTCTCATAAAACAATTATTTTGTAAGAACTATGCCCTTTATTACATAAGACAGCTGTCATGCTATAATGGCTAGGTCTAGGTGACATACTAGGTAATATAAATAAGACCTACACAGTTTCAAGAAAGATGAGGTCACAGTGCTGAAGGAGAAAGTGAACTGTGTGTGTGTGGGGAGGTCTAAAAAAGAGGATGTTTGGTAGGTAGGTAGGATCTGTGAGGAATTGGGGGAAGAGGAAAACACAGTCATAACATATTTTATGAAAAAATTTATTTAAAAAGAAACAAAGCGCACATTTTCTCACAGAAACATTTCTTTAATACAAATTGCTAGTTCATATGACCCTTACTTAATTTTCTGTTCACATAGGCAATTACCACAAAGTTATCTATAAATTAAATAAATATATATATATATTATCCATAGTATATATAATATACACAATAAATGTAAAATATAATTATAATATATTATAATATATTATTTATATTTTATTTAGTTATACTCATAATTAAAATGAAAGGTCCATGTAGTTGGAGGCTGTTTGTATGTTCCTGGCTGCCAGGACTCAAAATAATCACACAGAAACTATATTATTTACAATACTATTTGGCCAATAGCTTGAGCATATTTCTGGCTAACTCAAATCTTAATCCAATTCTATTCAACTGTGTATCACCACATGGCTGTGGCGTACTGAGCAAAGTTCTGGTGTCAGTCTACTTTGGAGGTGGCTACATGGTGGCTCACTAACTCCACCTTCTTCCCCACAGCATTCAGTTCAGTCTTCCCCACCTAGCTCTACTCTATCCTAGTATAGGCCCAAAGCAGCTTCTTTATTAACCAGTGATATTCACAGCATACAGAGGGAAATCCCACATCAGGTCCATGACAACACAGTCTTTTATTTTTTAGTCAGTGTAGTAGGAAAGAGCCTCTTGTTGATTCCCAGCTGCTCAGCCCCAAAGAAATCACACAGAAACTGTATTAATTAAATCACTGGCCCATTAGCTCTAGCTTCTTATTGGCTAACTCTTACATATTAATTTAACCCATTTCTACTAATCTGTGTATCACCATGTGGCTGTGAATTACCAGCTAAAGCTCCACCATCTGTCTCCTGCTGGGGATACATAGCTTCTCTTTCTGCCTTCCTTCTCCCAGCATTCCATTTAGTTTTCCCCACCTACCTAGGTTCTGCCCAATGAACAGGCCAAGACAGTTTCTTTTTTCATTAATGGTAATCACAGCATACAGAGGGGAATCCCACATCACCTCCCCTTTTCTTTTTAAATATAAAAGAATGTTTTAAATTTAACATAGTAAAATTACATATTGCAAAACAGTTATCAAGCAAGAATTATAGTTACAATATTTATATCTGCTTTATCATGTATCATAACTAAGGATGACTATAACTATAAATTCTTCAGCTTCATTAAAGACCACAGAAGGATATAATATTACCTAAGCAAACAGGAAATGCATTGTCAGCAACTTCCAAAACTCTAGAATTGACAGAGACTTCTTGCTGACTAGACAGTCACCCAAAGTTCTTCTGTACTGTTGGTATATCCATCTTCATCCTATAGGCCCATAGTATCTGGTAGATTTTTCTATGAAGCAGGAAATTCAAGGAAAGTTCCACCTATATTGGCAGTTTGTCAGTCACTTTCTTCTGTGTCCTGCAGAATGTCTAGCAGACTCTTTCATGAAGCAGGAATGCAGAAGGATTGTCTCACCTTTAGGCAAGTTCAGTAGTCATTTCTATGTAGGTCCTACATGTCCAGTTCATCAAGCAGTCCAGACAAGAGCTGTTTCTTGCCCAAATGGCCAGCGAATTCCATAAGCTGCCTATTCAATTCCATCTTCCTCTTGAAGTAGCTTGATGCTGCCAGGAGCAGATCTGTCTCACTGTCATGAAAAGTCTTAAGCTCTTAAAACATTTTAAATGTCATATACTGAAGGTCTTTGAAAGAATTGAAGAATATCTATCTAGTTGAAATAAATCTCTATATATCTAGAAAATCTAACTAACATGACTTACAAGCTTGACTATTATAGATGACTCTCTATTTACCTATATTTCTTAATTATACATTACATTTTTAAATGAGCTGCACAATCACAATATCTTAATTAAGAGCAGAAATACATATACACAGTATAACAAAATTGATCTTAGATTTGTATCAATAAACCAAGGTCCATGCCAATGAAAAATCTATATAGCATATGCCCTTTAAATATAAAAACATTTATAAACAATATTTGGAAATATGGGCATAGTTATTCTCCAAACTGCTTTCTGCTGTTTATTGGGCAAAGTAATTTTTGAGTGGTGTTCAAGGCAACTTTTCAGGGGGTCTTGGTCCAAGTTTGAAAGCAATTCACAGGTTCTCATCCAAGGTGGAAACAAAAGAAGAACCTCTTTTCCAAAGCAACATATACTTAGACTCAAATTTTGAATTCAAGATACCTTTGAAATATATATGTTGGCTTAGCTTAGGAGTCCCCAGAGTCACATGTCTCTCTGAGTTCAAAAAATTCAAAGATAAAACAATAATATACATATACCAGACTCTCTGTGAATTTTCTATCTTTGCGTGGCTTGTTTTCACTCTATTACTCTTTCTACAAGTTTAATATTTATTTTATTATCTTTATTCCTTTAATCTATGACTGTCTGTACTCTGTTTCTTTATAGACTTTGTTTTATTTTTAATAAACCTTTTTTATAACTCTCTGTACTCTTTTTCTTCTCTCTCCCAAGCCTATGTACATTTATCCAACACTGTGACCCACTTAGAGGTCTGAATCTGTCATATTGTGTATTTGAAATTCTTTTCTGTCTTGAAGAGTTTTCAAAATGGTAAGCAGCTTGGTTGCAGTGGCTCTGGATGTTGGCTCCACCTCTATCCATTTTCAAAATGGTGGAGGTATCATTACTGCCAGCTCTGGGACCACCAGGTAGGAGCTATGCTCAGCACTTTAACTCTGAGAATAAGCATATAACACATAAACTCTTTTGATCTGAGTAATAGCTAGATCTGCCATGCAGAGCATTGTGCATCAGGGAAATATCTCTGTGTATGTTGGCAGGAATCCACCATGCTCTACTGCCTGTGCACTCCTGGCAGTCCTGATCTCACTATCTGCCCAGATGGGTGTACTGAGCTGTGGGCATGGTCTCAGCTCCTTTCCCAAGTGGTCATACAAGAACCCAGGCCCACAAACCTCATTCAAGTGCTCCATAGCTGGACCTCCAGAAAGAGTCAGAGTTTACACCAGCAGCATGGCCCAGAAAGCTAACATTTCAAAACAATGTGTTCTGTTTTTTTCTACTACTGCTGAGTCAGGAAAACCTCTCTTAAAGGAGCTAAGACACACTGCCATCAAACAGCAGGAAGCTGTGTTAAACACTGTATTTTTGTGTCTAGAATTCTTTTTCAAGCTCTCTCACATTTTAAACAGAGCTCACTCAAGAAAATTCCGCTACCAAACCATGCTTAAGCTTTCTCAGGTTTTACATGGATTTAGTCCACCACATGGTGGCATGCCAATTTGTTGGAGGTGGCTGCTTGTTTTTTTCCCGGATGCCTAGAAACCGAAATAATCACACAGAAGGTATGTTAATTAAATCACTGTCTGGCCCATTAGCTCTAGCTTCTTATTGGCTAACTCTTATATATTATTTTAACTCATTTCTATTAATCTGTGTCTCGCCATGTGGTTGTGGCCTACTGGCTAACATTCCAACGTCTGTTTCCACTGGGGGCTACATGGCTTCTCTTCCTGCCTTCCTTCTCCCAGAATTCCATTTAGTTTCTCCCCACCGCTGCTTTCCTACGTTCTTCCCTATCAATAGGCCAAGCCAGTTTCTTTATTCATTAATGGTAATCACAACATACAGAGGAAAATGCCACATCAACTCAATATTATTTTTCCATTATTTTCAAGAGGGTTTGGAACACAGAATAACATTTATTTATATAAATTATAAAATGAAAATCTCTAAAGCTCATCTTAATTCTTCATACTTTGGCACTGTTCATTTACTCTGCTTTAAGAAAGCATGATCAAAATATAAGAAATGAATTTTTTTCAATAAAAAATCCCTACTTTATCACTCAGGTATTTCCCTAGTATTTATTGGTTAATTTTCTGCTTATTATCACATTAACACTTATAATCCAGTAATACCTTTATATTTTCCAAGTTTTATGATATTCATGTTTCCTATTCATTGTCTCAATTTCCCCATACTACACATTTGACTTTCATCTTCCCATTCACTCAGAGCCTGACATGAACACCACCAATGACCTCTATACAGAAAATACCTATTCAAATATTTTGTATAAATTACATTTATAATTTTATAACATTACACAAAACATATCCTTTCTGGTGTTTCCCTTGACACGATATTCCTAGTGGTGTTTCCTTGTGACACAATATTCCTAGTGGTTTCAATCAACTTCGTGATTATTGCCTATTTTTTAAACATGCTTAAACAGCTTATTCTTTAGCTGGTATATCAAAAGGTCCCTGAAGCTTCTGTGTTTCATGATTTTCTTATAAACCCTGTGTGCAAAATTCATCCTATATTTCAACAACTAATAATTTTATCTCCATGATAAAATGCACACATGGTAAACTCCTCAGAGATAACAAGAACAGAATACTGTTAGGTTATGTTTTTGCAGCAAACTGTTTGTTTCAGCCTCCTGATAAGTTAGTGTTAATGTGCTATATCTTCAGCAGAGGGAAGGAATGTTAACTTCCCTGAGGGTAGCACTCTTTTCAGGAGAAATGTTATTTTTCTAAATTATGCCTCACAGATAGAATCAAACAAATATCTGATGAGTCAAAGATTTCATGAAGATGAGAATGATGGATAAGAGGAAGAGTATCCAGTACAATTTTAATATTGAAAGAGACTAAAGAAAGAAGTTTTGTAGACTATTTCTCTGTCATGGGTGGGACTTTTAAAAGAAAAGAGTTTATATTTGAAGAAGATTCTCTACATTTTACTCAATATGGCATTCTCAGTAGCTGTAAAATATATATTTTTTATTTCTTCCTTTAAAGAGAGGGATTGTAATTTTATTTTATCTTCAGATATGCTTAACTTGTATTATTATTTTCCTTAGAGAAAGAGATAATGTATTTTTATAAAATAGTTTCTTTTAACAAGATGTGATGTGTATTGCAACTAATGTCTTTAAAAATTAGAAAAATTAAAAAATGGAAGAATAATTGGAAAATCTCTACAGAAGCCTATCAATACTTTTTCCCTCTTAAATAATCTGTGAAATGCTGGTTCTTCATTTTATTGTCTGAAAAACAGAAAAAGTAAAAAAAAATATGATTAGTACATATATCATTGAACATAAAATCATTAGTACTAATAGTAAACTTAAGTTAAAGTTTTCCAAATAAGTACACCATAAAAATGATTCCACATTCCTATCTCCCATGTGCTGTTACTTCTTTTGCTCCGACTAAAACAGACCACATTATAAAATAAAGTTCAAGAACCTCATTGCTTTCTGAAAGATATGGGTTTGTTATGAACTAAAAGTGATACTGCCGCATCCATTCAAATGTTAGCACACACAGTTCTGACAAATCACAATTTGTTTGGAAGCTTCCATGCAAAGATGGGCCAAAAAGCAGTCAGATATTGATGCTGATTTTTTGTGGTCATTATAAGAATCGGTTTCTGTTAGTCCTGAACATATTGTTAAGACATATATTCTCAGCAACAGCACTATAAGCAGATGAAAGTAGATGAATGTCATAGTTAGGGTTTGCCTTACTGTAGTGAAACATTGTGATCAAAGGCAGCTTTGAGAAGAAAGGGTTTATTTCAGTTATATTTCCTTATCATAGCTCATCATCCAAGACAATCAGGACAAGAATCTGGAAGGAGGAGATGATACAAAGATTATGGAGGAATGCTGCCTACTCTATTGTTCCTCATGGCTTGCTCAGTCTGCTTTCATATATAACCCAAAACCACCAGTCCACAAATGACAACAACCACAATGGGCTGGGCCCTCCAGCATCAATCACTTATTAGGAAAATGCCTTATAAGCTTGCCAATGGTCCAATCTTTGGAAAGCATTTTAACAAATGAGGTTCTCTACTCTCAAATGACTCTAGCTTGTGCCAAGTTGTAACAACAACTAGATTTACTTTTAGCTTTTTGAGAATTCTCCACATTATTTGCATAGTGATTGAACCAATTTGAAATTCCACCAACATAGAATGATGCTTTTCTCCGCCCATCCCAATGTTGTCAATTTCTTATTGATCTTTGCCATTCTGACTAGGGTATCATGAAATCTCAAAGTTTTTTTGATTTGCATTCACTTGTTTGGGATGATGAACAATATGACAGAGGTATACCATTCCTCGGCATATGCCTGAAGGACTCTACAGATAATTGATTAAACATGTTCATTGCTATTCTACTCATAATACCTGCAAAATGAAAACAATGTAGATGAAAATGTGGTGACTATATACTATAGAATTTTATTTATAAAGAAAAAATTGAACTAATGAACTTTGCAGGTAAATGGATGGAATTAGAAAAGATCATATTAAGTGAAATAACCCTGAAAAATAATTGTTGCATGTTCTATCTCATTAGAGGTGCCTCACTTCATGTCTTTACATGTGAGTACATATCCTGGTACAACTGCAGAAACCAGGAAAATAGAAAGGGACCTTCTGATGAGAAGGTAACTTAAGGATCATTAAGGAAGGGAAATAGCAGAGTATTAATAATTTGATATGGGGAAAATAGTTGGGGGATCTCCTTAGGAAAGGAGAGGGAGATCAATACAGAAGAAAGGGGGTAATATAACAGTCATAACATATGAAAAACTTATAAGGAATCATACCATTAACTCCCTATCTAAACATAAAACTACAATGAATGATAAGCCCGTGTATAAATATATATACCACCTAACAACAACAACAACAAACCACACACCAGGAATGAGAATCCCTCTTTGGAACTGCTCAGGGTTTTCTAAGAGAATCTAAAAACATTACAGACTATTTCTCTTGCTTTAGGTTGTCCCCCAGAGTTAGAAGGTATTTCTCTGTTGCTTACAACACTAAGTATTTCAAACACAGGGCCCTGACTTCTTACTTTCCTGAATGCCCCTCCCCCCGAAGATAAGCTTTCCTTGTACTGGAAGTTGCACTTAAAGCTTTCAAAGGAAGTATACTTGTAAGGTCATGGATCTTGGAGAAGAAATTAAAACCACCATTATACTAACTAACCCTATTTAATGCCTAACTATATTCTAAATATTTATCTTTATACCTACAGATATATATTTTGTGACAGAAACTTCTATTTACATCAGATGAAGACTACTAGAGAAAACTACAACCAATTGTAATACAGAGCTGGCTAACAGTAGCAGAGGATATATCTACAAAATACTCCTGTGTCTAAAGTTCAGAGAACAATGCAAAAGAGGAGATAGAAAGATTCTGGGAATCAGAGAATCAGCAAGTTTGCTGTGAGACTGTGTCTCCTAAAAATGCTAGAAATCACACCCATAAGTGCTCATCAGCATGACTGCCTAAATTGGAGCAAGATCAATAGTAAGACATGCAAAAAATGGACAGAGGAGAATTCTGAATGTTTCAACCCTACACAAGAAGCACAGGAAATTATGGAAAGCAGATAGTAGAAAATAGTATTCCCCAGGGAAGAATACACCAATTGGCTATCTAAAACCAAGTGGTCAGCCCTGAAAATATTCATAGAAGTAACAACATACAGGCTGAGCAGGTTATATTTAGTAACATATATCTGTGTGTATATATATATATATATTAATGCA
>LOEQ01008531.1:1236-31429 GCA_001685075.1 Bramus lutescens | reverse complement strand
AAGGTGAGCATCCAAACAGACTAGGCTCCCAAAATGCCAGTACATGCAGTAGAAACAAAATCCAGTGTCATTATCATTCCCTTCTTAGTTTGCCCTCATTGTCAGCCACTATTTTTTCTAACACAATGCCAAATGTGGATTGTTCTTACTCTTTGCCTGTGATTGAGGCATCATGTTCATCTTTGCTGTTCAGTTTGCTGTGTTGTGTTGCCATTACATTGTTCTGAAGGCTATGTATACACAACAAAAACTATACATATTTAGGGTACAATCTAGGAATATTCATTCTGTAAGCCATATCTTGTCCCAGGAATGCTGCCTTGTGTTATTTTACATCAGAAGTAAAGGCCTAAATCCCATTGCTCTTCCACAGCATTTTCTTAAGTACCTTAATACAAAGGCTTTTCACAGAGTACTAGTACCTAGACAGTACAGGAAATGCAGTGCAAACACAAACAAGTAGATGAAAACAAAAAGGGTATAAAAATGGGTGCTCCTTTCCCAAGGCCTAAACACCCAGAGAATTGTGTATTCTTCTTGGCAGTTGTCTTTGAAACAATAGTAGAATTACAACCTTTCTCCCTCCCTTTTCTAAACTCCAAGCCCTCCTATATACTCCTTCTGCTCTCCTTCAAATACATGGCCTAGTTTTTCTTTAATTGCTATTGCAGGCAAATATATTCCTAACACACACACACACATGCACACACACACACACACACACACACATGCACACACATTCAGCCTTGGAGTCAAATTTCTACTGTCCAACATTGTTGGCTGTAGACCCTGCCCCAGAGTGTGAACATCTAATTAGGTGTATCAACATTAAAGGAAACTGACTCTGAAGAATAATTTTTTAAATAGACGTTCACTAACAAAAATTGGCAAATTACTTTAGTTTATCTCTATGCTATATTAGTAAAGAATTGTTGAAACAAAGAGATTATAGGGAATATGAAACTAAAATTTCATTCCCATTTATCTACATGGAAATTTCACGGTTCCTTTCTGTTAGACTATACCTTAACTGATTTCTTAGTTATCTGTCATGCTATTTCACGTTTAAGATGTTACACTTTTGTGGGATTCAAACACTGTTTATTATTTGTAAAGGAATTGTCTTGGTGCATTTTAAATATTCTTACTAGGAATGTGGCTATATTATTGAAACCTGTGAGCAGTGTTTTCAGCTGCTAATTCCATCAGTTTCTACAGACTGAATATATTAAAATAATAATATTTACTAATTTTATATTTTATCATTGTCTTTTGCTCTCAAGTTTTGTACAACTAAAACAATAAAAATAAAATAGTGATATGACCTGAACTAACTCAAAATCTATAATCACCTGATTTCCAAAGCATTTCTCATTTTTTGTGATTTTTCTTTCTTAGATTTTTTTGCTTTGCAATTTAAATGATAAAACATTGCAAAAATAGTATCACCATCCTTCCTGTGATAAAATTTTATTGTTGCAATAATTTGTCTTTTTTTCTTCTTCAGTTGTTTTCAGTACACTGAAGCTATGGTGTACTACAGATATTTTGGCTGAACATTCTTTTTCTTCTACTCAGAGCATAAAGGTAACCACTACAATCAGCTTCCACTGAAGGATTCTTTCATTCTAAAAATGTCTCAACGCGCGTTATTTCAAAGGAATATGCAGCATGCTTTCCTTCTGAGATCTGAGATTCTCCTGCCATTTATATTTACTTCCTGAAGCCATTTTATTGTTAGGAAGCATTATCCTCATGGAGTGGTTTTACTTTTCCCTTATCTACACACTTTTGAATTGTTATACAATTGTCCAAATAGAACAAGTATCTTTAGTGCAATATAATACCCTTTCCCCCATAATCTCCTCTCTCGTCTAAACAAAAGTCAGTTTCCTTTGAGTTCTTTCTAAACATGACCTTTCCATGCTGCCCTTTTCAGAGCTAGTAGATCTGGAATAGTCCAGATATTGAAAATCCCCTCAATCCTATGTCTGACCTCTTCTGCGGTGTCAGACATCAGCGAAAGTATTCAGTCCCAAATTAATTTACTGTTATCTACTTGTTTGGGCCCATTGACACCTGGAATTCCTCATTTTCTGGTTTCCTGAAATCCCTAGTAATTTGGATTCCTGTTTATATTTCAATTTTATTCTTTGTTATCCCCAGACAAAATCTTGTGATGTCTAATTATGCTTAGGAAATGAATTGGAAAATAAGGCTATCATCTTCCAAGAAAAGCATATTTTGCTATTACTTTTCTAATTTTGCTATTACTTTATAAAATTGCTGTTACTTTTATGAAATTGCTATTACTTTGCTAACATTTATATTTTAAAAAGAAATATATAAACCTAACTATTGTTAGTCTGAAGTTTTTGTTCTTTATTATAGACCAATACTGAAACAGGCTAGAAATAGAGATGGAACAGTGATTAGGTGGAAAGTCATTCCAGTAGGATTACTCAAGAAGAGAATATCATGTATACATCTGAGTAAAGTATTTCCTTCCTTAATTTTTGTCATTTGTTCTTATGGAATGTATTCATAAATATCCCCCACCAGTATGAATGTAATTGTTGTGCAAACCGTGTTTTCCTTTGTGTCATGAAGAACACAGACATAACCTTTTCCTTCTCACTATGATCTAGGATGCTTAAGACCAGGGCCTATGCTGAGAAATCTTCTCCATGATTGCATTGTATCTCCGAGGGTGAGATTACCAGATGTAATCACATCCATGTTTAGTAGGATCTGATTTATTGCACAGAATCACTTTCGTAATTCAAGGGAATCTAATCATGTCAACCTTATGAAGTTTGATGTAGAAGTAAGGGACAAGAAGGGAGTACAGATAAGTTATTATTAGTAGAAGAAAGATTCCGCCATGAACTTTTCAGATTCAAAGAAATAAATAGATATTGAATAAACAAATGTTATTTGGGGTAAGATAGATGGTTCATTGGGTAAAGGAACTTGCTTCACATGCGTGGAATTATGAATTTTATACCTGGGATACATGTGAAGGTAGAAGGGAGAGCCTACTCCCAAACATGCCCTCTTGTCTTCCATATACACATTATAGCATTCACCTACCCAACAGATATCACACAACAATAATAATAACATATGGTAAATAAAATATTCAAAAAGTGTACTGTTTTTAAGACATGGTCTTCTCCAGCTCAAAGAAGCCTAGAGTGCAGAAAGTTATTTTGTTTTCTTCAACTTTAATCATCTGCTTAGATGACTTAAGTTGGGGCTTTCTACTTCAGGCTAATGACATAATTAAATAAAAAAATTCCTGATATATTTATCATATCTGGATCATATATTTCCTAATATTATGAAAGACTTGACTTTCCTAGAGTTGAAATTCTGCAGGAAGTAAGATTTGCTGCTCTGCTAATGAGTAATTTTATATTATACTGAGCAGAATGCCATAAAGGGGTAGGCAGAAATAATATCCATTATGAAGCGGTAATCCTTATTGCTGACTATCCTCCTCATACTGTCTTGAATAGTTGGAGAAAGAAGAGTAAATTGAGATTAATTTAAGTCACAACTTAGGAAAAGGAGTTACAGATTTCCTTCTGAAAAGGAATCATGTATTTTCCTTTTCTAAACACCATGAAATCTGAATTTTCAGTATGATTTTAATGATCAAATCCAATCATTCCTGTGTAGTAATTACTAAGTTTATGAAAGACTGATTAGGCAGACACTCCTTTATAACTTCAAGGCAGATAAAAAAAACAACAAAAAACAATGACTATCATAAGTATATCTCATATGTCAACAACTGAGTGATTATACAGTCTAGCATTGGGGGCATTTGATGATTATCTGAATTTTTTGAATATGCCAGAAAATCACTAGAATCAGGCCTGGAAGCTATATATATATATAATTTATAATCTAGAATGAAATCACAATCGAGTTTTCTAAAACATACAGATTACAGTTCTTACAGCTAATCCAGACTAGGGGATACTGGCATTCACATGGTAAACAAAGCAGTATCACAAAGCAGATAAAAGAGAGGCCACATTGATTGCATTAAATATTTTTTGACTAGTTGAAACTGAAATGAACACACATAAACACTAATTTCACAATACACATATAAGTTTTTAATTAGTTCAAAAATACTGACATATTTTTAAATTTTAAATTAAGGATTTATTTTTTGTTTGTGTGAGAGTGCCTGTGTAAGAGCATGTGTCTGTCAGTGCATTTGCCCAAGGAGGACAGAGGCATCTCACCAATCTGGTCCTGAGATTATAGATGTTGTGAGGTCCCATGTGTGGGTGCTAGAAACCCAACAAAAGTCCTCTGCAAGAGTAATAATACTTTTAATCGCTGAGCCGTCTCTCTAGCTCATAGTTGATAAATCATGAATTGCCAGTTACTTCAAGTTGCTTGAATGTAGTAAATCTTTGGTAAGTTAACTCTGCAAAAGGGCACAGCATGGACGGTCTTGTTTTGACCATGCTAGGAGTCAGGGAACATGCACTTCACATTTGAAGAAAGAAGAAGGCATGATAAACTACTGATAGTCTATTTGTGTTGTCATGGTTTACAAAACCCTGAATCATTTAGCTGTCAGATACGCTGAATTCTTTTTTGTTACAGAGTGATGTTTTGAAATTCTCTGAGACATAAATTGCAGCATAGAGAAATGGTCAATAAAATGCTTTTGTTTTTTTCATTTGGACTGTTGGGGAGCTGCCACATGCCTTGATTGCTCTAGGCTGAACACACTATGTGAAACGAGCACTTGACATCAAACACAGCAAGATGAACAGAAGAAACTCGGTCATGATGTCTCCAACAAGCAGTGACTGAGAATGGCTAGACTTGCCATGCCCCGCTGTAAGTCCTTAGGTGGGAGCAGCTTTTACCAGGGAGCATAGATGGGATTCTTGAAGGCAGCATGCTTGCTAGGGAATAAAATATGTGCCTAGTGTAATTTCCCTCTGTGTTGCTGCATGTCACTAATGTCACTATCAGTCAAAGCCCAGGAGCTAATGCATTGTGTTACTATATGAATCATGTCACTATCATTTCTTAATAAAGAATTTCCAACAGGTGAAGTAAAATATATTACTAATCACACTTCAACATTTACAAAAATTAAAATCAGGATTAGATTATTCATTGACACACTGATTCATTGTTTGGTTTATGGACTCAATAAATCATAGAAGAAGCTACTATCTTACATTTTTTAAATTCGCATGAACACAAATGGATATTATTTCCTTTCTTCTATATATCCTAAGCCTTCATCACCTTCTTTTCTAGTTCTGTGAATTTGTCGTCTTTCAATATTATTAGTAAATGGAAAGATAGAGCACTTCCTTTTTACAACTAGCTTATTTCACTTAGCACAGTTCCTTCAAAGTTCATCCATGATGAATAATGTGTCTAAAATCTTGTTCTTATTCTGATGAATAACATTACCTTACATTTAAGCATTCATACTATATTTAACTAGAAATCACTCGATAACTATCTGGATTATTTTTTATCTTTAGTGTGTTGGAAATAATATTACTATAAACATGGATATATTGATATTTTATTAGCAATTTTCCTATCTTTATGCATGTGAAGTCACAGAATCATATATCAACTTATGTTATTTTTGAGAACTGGGACATTCATTTATATTGTATCTCCATTTTAAAAGAGTCTCAATTTCTCCATATCCTTTCCATATCTGTTGTCTTATACTGAAAATAGTCACATGATTATTTGTAGTTATATTTAAATATTAGTAACTATATTTGCATGAAATTAAAGGCTTCAGTAGTAAAATTCATTACAGGTATTTTGAAATTATAATCTTGTCTTCAAGTCAGCATATCTCTACATTTATCATATTTGCTATTTATTTTCTTCTTAAAATTTTACAATACTTTTGTTAGGTAGTACAAAGTTTTCCATATTTAGTTAAACTATTTCTTATATAAATTTAAAACATCTTCCTTCAAAATAAATATTTCTCCATATTCAATACACACTGACTCCAAGCACACAGACACAGAGAGAGACAGAGACAGAAAGAATTGTTTGTCTTACCCTCTTATTAACACTACTACTCTCATTTGGCTATTAGCTATCTCAATTCTGCATCTAAGGTGTATGAGGAAAATCATCAGAATCATCTGCAAAAGAATTATGAAGTGAATACTCAGATCATGGTTTGAGGTTATGAATTATACCTTTGAGAAAATATTTGGGATAACTAATGCCTAACATATTTTATGAGAGGGAAATCTTCATTGTTTGGTGGCATCTTTCTAAACTAGGTTGTGATCGACATGAGAGTCATACACCTGAATATGGAGTTTGTAAAAATTTAGCAACACTAAGATATTTTTGAACATGTTGCAGTCAGAAATTAATTAAGATTTATAAGCATGGTGAATTTGAGTTGTTCCTTCTGGGTTCACCTAGACTGTGTTCTGCAGTATCACTGCAGCATTAATTAGCTCTGAACACATGCTGCATGCACTTAACTTTGCATGCAGTCATACTGTGGAAGTTAATGAATGGAGCTGGAAATACCTTGACTCAGTTTCAGAAACACTGTATGTTACAAATTTTTCTCTTTATACTTTACTATGCAAAATAGCTTCTCTTTTAGAAACAGGTTTTGATCACAATTTCAAAGACACTTAATATTTTACTGAAATAATTCCTCAGCATGCAACTGTCAGATAAGTATGTGTTTTAATTTTATTTTGTTTTATTTGATATAAAATTACAATATGGTTTTAAACTTTCATTAACTTGAACTTCATAAATCATAAAGTGAATTTTGACTTGTGATTAATCTAGAATTTTTAATAATTTCTTTCATATTTCATTACTTTCTTAAAATAAAATTACATCATTTTCCCTCCTACCTCTGCCTTGTTTTTTCAACATGCTTCAACACCAATTCTTGGTGACATCTCTTCTTTGACAATTGTTATATATACAAACAAATAGATATATAAATCTAACCTTTTGAGTCTATTAAGTGTAGATTGCATATTTATGCTCTAGGAATGACTTTTTGGTGTTAGAATAGCAACCAAGGGGCTCATCCTTGGGGAACACTAACTTTCCATATCTCAGAAGTTGTTAATTGTTTGTAGGTCTTTATCTAAAATGACCCCGAATATACTTTTCTAGTTTTACAGTACATATTTCTGACAGAGGATATATATCCAGCATTAATAGTCAAACAATCAAAATATTCTTCAACTTTGAAAAAGTCCCACACCCTACAGGACCAAATAGTCAGCCAAAGTTTAATTTTAATTATAAAAGTAAAACACTTTCATCATATTAGAATGAATATTTACTTTTGCTTAAGCAGATGGTAATATTATAGTTACCAAATTACTTTTCCTAAAGCAATTTTATGACACATTTTGTGTTAATATTTGATTTTCATATTGATTTTATCTACTTATATATCTGGGATTATAACAGCCCCTCGGACCTTAATACAATTGATGCCATGATGGAAGTTCCATTCAGGCCTTATAACAAAGCATATAGCAAGTTCCAAATGGAGGGCATTCTTTACAGGACTAAGGGACTTTGACCAGAGACCCTTAAAGAATCTTTATGATTTATGTAGACATTTCACCTCTCTGTACAAAACCTAGGGTTTCTCCTCATCCTATATCAGGTCTCAAGAGCACTATGGAGTCAATTTTTTCCAATCAATTTTTGATCTTATCAGTAACTAAGTTAAGTTTGAAAGAAAAACTTATTATATTTGAATAATTGATATGTCACCATTCAGATTAAAAATGGCTGTCAATCAAGTACACTGCTTGTATACAGAGGTAAAAATATGGAAGTTGTCTGCTAGACAGGCTAGTTCCAGTCCTTCAGGGAGATATTTCATGTTGCTAAGCTTTAGATTTTGCCAAAGTAGAGTGGCATGTTGTATCCAGCCAATTGTACAACAGGAGAAATGCTCACCTGACTCCATAGACCTGACAGAACACCTGTGGATGAAGAACTTTTGATGCATTTTTCACATTATACGTATGGGTCACTTTAGAACCAGTTAAATGTCAGAAACTGAAAAAATTATGTTTGCACATTCTACTTGGGAATTGGGGATGTTAGGGATATTCCTCCTGCTTTTCTCAGATTTCTGAATACTCACTGCCTAAATTTTATATGTTCTTCGCAGATGTGGTTCTCACACTTTCTATTTTGATATGTGATCTTGGATATGGGAAGTGATGCTTTCCATCCAGCTAAACTAAACTGACTTCTGAATTGGGACATAAAATAGTCTGTTTGTTCATTTGCTACTGATGTTTTTATGTCATGCATTTGTTTTACCTGAGAATGTTGAGATAAGATAAAATCTATAATTTTATTAAAACTGTATCTGCCAACATTTATATACATACAGCTGCAGTTTTTTAAAATATACGCATATATATGTATTGTGCATTTTAAAGATACATAAAATAGAAGTGAAATGAAACTACTTATACATATTGTATAATTAATATAAAGTAAAATGTATTTTATTATATATAAAAAGCAGATATTTAAACTGAAAAGAGTGAATTAAAATTTTAAGTAAACCCATCTTGTAATTAGAAAACATAATAATAAAGAAACTAAACAAAGCATATGACAACAGCATTCTCTTTATGCTCACTGTTTGTTCCTTTTCATTTATGAATATATAAATATATATTCATACCACATATATTTATGTGTGTTATATAAAATTAGATTTTAGTACTTGATTGTAAATAAAATAGCTAATGTTGGATAAGCAAAGATACAGTAGATGATAATAGTGAATATTTTTCATGTTGTAATTTTAATTCTTTAAAAAATAATTTCTTTCATTGTTCTGAGATAATAATAATAATAATAACATCATTCTGTCCTTCCTCTCCCCGTTCTACACTTTCTCATATTCCTCTTCTTGCTCTATTTTTCCCAATTTAGGCCTCTTTTTCTCATTCATAGTTGTTATCTACCTATATGTTTATGTATATATTTTCATATAAAACTGGCGATTTAAAACTTACCATAAGAATTGAAGACATAACTATGTGGTTGGATTACTGCTCATTCATTCAATTAGCTTAACTTACCTCTGACTTAGGTAGAAGAGAGGAGTCCATTCCTTCTCTAGCTTCTTCGTAACCTTAGGTGTCTGAAAACCTCAGAATTATTTTGAATTCCTTTCTAGTAGCTCACTTCACTTTTTCAACAAGTTTTTATGTTAGTTACTTCTTTAATTGCTGCATCAAAATACTCAATAGTAGTAATGCAATCAAAGAAGGTTTGTTTTGTTTCATACTTTTTAATCCTTCATAAAAATCTTTGAGACAGGAGCTTGAAACAGCAGGTCACATCATATTGAAAGCATCACGAATTCACTTTTTCTCAACTTCACACCAAAACATATTACTAGTTAACCACATCTTTTCAACCCCTTACCCCACAGGGCCAAGGCTACCTCAGAAAGCAAAATACATTGAGGCTAACATGGAAAATTTCCAATGTAATTATTGATTTATGCTGTGAAATTTAATATAATTTTTAATGCTTATATGCCAACAATGAGTTTTAGAAGATAATAACCCAGGATCAAATAAAATGGTCCAAAATGGAAAAATTTTACCTATTATAAATTGGGAACTAGTCAACTTAGATTTTTTTGCTATAAGAAATATTGTAAAGGGGAAAATTAATACAGTTAGTAACTATAGAGTTCCTTGTAACAATAAGACGATTTAATAAAATGCCACTCCTTCCATATGGTAGCAATGGAGGAGTGCTAGATTGTCTAGTGTTTTCTTTCTTTTATTTTTAAGACATTGTTTTTCTGTAGCTTTGGAGCCTGTCCTGGAACTAGCTCTTGTAGACCAGGCTGGCCTCAGACTCACAGAGTTCTGCCTGCCTCTGCCTCCCAAAGGCTGGGATTAAAGGTGTGTGCCACCACTGCCCAGCTTGCATAATGCTTTTATATGGAACCACAATAGATGTTGTATCTGAAGTATGAGTCAATTAAAGAAAATTAATTGGGAAAACAATGTTTTAAAGAATATACTGTCATTGGACTTTACTTTTCAGGGCTGATGTTGTTTCATTTATAATTTTCTTTGGTAAGTTATCAAAAGCCAATCCCTTTTTTCCCTGTAGTGGAGGTCCACACAAATATAATTATATCAATAATGAGAAGTATGGGACATTTTTCTATGAATGAAAATGACCAGGAGAAAGAGTGAATGCCCTTAAATAGCTAAGGCAACCATTATGGATGGAAATATTAAATAGAATATTTAACTAATAGGCAATTTATCAGTTTTGAAATAGTAGGATGAAAGCTGGGTCTGGCTTCATCCTGGTATGGACCTGAACCATCCCTGTCCACTGTGTCCACACAGCATCACTATCCCTCCTGTTAGTCAATCTGAAACTCTAACAAATTGCAGATCTTGTGTTCATGTAACCATTATGTTAATACCTTCCAGTTATGCTCTAATTCCCATAATATTCAGTTACATTCAGGACATCATGTAGGCACTGTATCACCTTCCATCAAAAGTAAAAGGAAGAGTAAAAATAGTGCAATGGATACTCCGAGAGAGACTGCATTTTCCTGCCTTTTATCACAGTGTAGAGCGATGTCTTTTACATTTGATTATTAATTAGGGGTTTAATTTCTTATACAAAATTTATCAATTAAACTTTGTTATATATGTAAATGCATAAGAAACGCAAAGTATACAAAAGGCTCAACATCATCTATTATTTCAAGTATTCAGGGGTAATGGAGTTGAAATGAGGGTATGCAGAAAATTTGATGGTCATGATCAGGAAAGAGGCAAAAATTAGCACAAAACACTCTTCAATTCCACTTATAACATTTTTTTTGTTTTATGAAGCATAGAAGAAGAGGAATCCTGCTCCTGTTACCTCTCTTCATGGGACATAACCACACACACATAGTCAAATACATCCATACCATCATACACACAGTAGATAGAGTTCAGTGTTTACTTTGAATATCTTGTGGAATTTTTCTCCTATAGTTTGTTTACTATTGTATTTTCTTTAGGAACTGTAAATTCTGGATTATAACTTTTTGATATTATTATACATAACTTTTTTAATACAAAGGACTTAGGTAGCAATCATAGATTTACATTCCGAGCTAATTGTTGGGAGGGGGAATCAATATTTCTTACTCTGAGAAAGAAAACCTGATGTGGGTTTCTCCTTTGCATGCTGTGAATATATGTTATTAGCATTGGTTAATAAAAGAATCTGATTTGGGCCTATGGCAGGGCAGAATAAGGCGAGGCAGGAAATCTGAACAGAGATATAGAGAGAGAGTAGGAGGATTCAAGGGGACGTCACATAGTTGCCAAAGGATACTGATTCACCAGAACCTTACTGTTAGGCCACAGCCTCATGGCAATACACAGATTAATAGAAATGGGTTAATTCAAAATGTGAGACTTAGCTAAAAATGTGAGGTATTGTACATACAGTGCTATAATTAGTATAGTGTCTGTGTGATTATTCAAGTCTTGGCAGCAAGGAAACAAGCAGGCAGGCTCCACCTACAAAATCCAGCTGGGTCATCTTGTTCCATTGCTCATAAGGTACTAAAACAAATAGGATCTTTTCATGTGAAAAATGTGGTGAACAATGTATTTTCTAAGAGTGAACCTGTGCCATGAAATGCAAATATTGAAAGCCGAATAATAAATTCAAATGACTCCATAAGAAAGGTTTTTAAAGGTAACTGTCACACTATGAAGAAAGACATTTAATCAGGTAGTTTAAGTGAAAGTACCCAGGCAATCAGTCCATTTCTTTCTGATGTTGTTGTTGTTGTTGTTTGTGTGTTTATTTATGTTTTTTTTCTTATATCCCACTGCTGGAAGCACTAAAGTCATTTTCAGTGAGATAGACTTCAGTTAAAACAAATTCGGTTTTATTAAATTTCTCTTTAAAATTCTACGTCAGGACTTCCTCAGTTCACAAAAGAATACATTGCAACACCTGTTTCCGCAATATGTAGAAATTACTGTCCAAAGTAAGGGTTTTTTTAATTAAATAAAAGTAAAAACATTTCCCTATTGGTGTGTTTGGGGATGCGATGGGGGCATGCTTCCCAGAGGATGATGTAGACCCTTGCCAGCACAACTGGCTCCTGAACTCATGATCCTCACTGAATGCTTCTTCTGTTGATGGAATTTCACATTGCAATGAAAATTCTTACTGTAATAGAAACTCCAGGGAAGTCTTCAAAGAATGCACTTGCCAACAACTATACTTATCCTGGGACTCCCATGGCTCTCTTTCCATTGGTTTCCAAACAGTAATAACTTGTTTTCATACATATGAGTTTGCTGGTTCCACTTCAGGATTTCCCAAATAGTATTTTGACTAATTTACTTCTGTAGATATTGATATTGGGTTTCTTAGCTTAGTTATATAACAGTAATTTTTTTCCCAATAGATATTGAGCTTAATCAGATTATGTCTTCACCTTGGTTCTGTTCATCTGTAACAAATTCATCCCCAAATCTGTGTGTGAATTCAGGAGTTCATATAGCAAGTAGGTTAGAATTGGATAAGGTTCCCTCACAGTGAGAATAGAAGCCAAGAAATGAGCACAGTGATTAAATTTAGAAGAGAGCAGGAGGGAGGCACTTCCTACTTCATGCATTTGATACATTTTAATGTCTTGGCATATTTGAAAATAACCAAATTACGAGTCTTAGAAAGGGAGAGGATACAGCTATTACAAAATATGATGTCAAAATCTTATTCACTAAATTTGGTGTAGCAAAATAAGTAGGCAACAAACATAAAGTTTAAAAATTTCAAGAGCAGAGATTAAGGCATAAATGATATAAACTCAAAAGAAAATAATCAGACTAATTGTGAATTACATGGGGCATGTGTTAGGTTTATCATTTTAAAGTACAAGAACTTCAAATTTTATACATCTGAAATCACTTTCATATAATTATTAGGTATGGTTAAATCATACTAATAACAGTACTGATCCAATCTTTACCTTCTTGAATGTTTATTTATAAAGTATGTAAAGTACTGCTAATGTTACTGTTGTACAAATCATCTTAAGGATTTGAAAATACCTTTATTAAAAACCTGTTCTAACACATAAAGCAGGTGAACATGTAGTGAACCAGAATGCTTCTTTTTAAAAAAATATTCTGACATTTATTATGTGAAGAGGTTGCTGTGGTTAGCAGAAAAGAATACAGATGCCCTGCAGGTGGAGTTTCCAATGGTTGGGAGACATTCATGATGGAAGCTTGGAGCCTTGCTCTTCATCTGAAGACATATCTAGTCTCTTAATATCTGAACATTTCTCCAGCCCTGAGGATATTTCTTTTAAAAGCAATCTACATGGTGATCCTGCCATATGGCTTCTTATGTTTACCCCAAAGCATCACTAGTACTATATACAACTAGTCCTCCTGAATTGCATAATTTTTTGCAATTAGAGATATATTATGCATATTTTTGTAGTTAGGTGTTAGATGAACAAATTTGATTTATTTTATTCTAGTAGGGAGCATTATTCAATTTATAAGAAATGCTTGGATTTTGTTCTTTTGGTATACAAAGCTTCATTGTGGAACTTTATTTTAGGTTACCTAATAAAATTTCTCATGTACAAAGGCATAAAATGTAGTCAAATTTTGCTTGTAACTGTAGGACCAGAGACAATGGAGGTGAGTAACCACAGACCAAAATTTTGAAAATTTTAGGCCCGTTCCCTCTTAACTGACTTTTTCTGGCATTTTGTTGAACTGATATAAAGCTCATGTACCTTTAACCACTTCCAAGTTATGGGGTATTAGTTTTCCTCTAGATGCTACAACATTCTATTTCCAGTTCAAATGATGCCTTCTCTTGTTCACATTATGACCATTCTAAATACATGCTTTAAGCAATAATACTGGGTCAAGCGTCCTAAAAATTTTACAGGAATTTGAGGCAAGTTAGTCTTAGCATTCTGATTAATCAGCACTATACTCTGTCAGTTGTATTTTTCTACATGCCAAGCCTGGGTATTATTATATCCTACTTGTTCTCATCTGAAGTCTTAATAATTAAAACTTAGTTCTCTGTTATAATATGTTTGTTCCACACAATCTTAAGCATTGCAATAAATATAGCAAACAACAATGCAGTTCTCAGCTTGACTGGGCCTATTGAACTGTTAAGATAGATTGATGGGGTATTGGACTGATGGGTAGAGGCCCAATCCCTAGGGAGATGACAGCAAGAATATTGCATTAGCCATGGAAATCAGAACCAGCAAGAGGTCATGATGCCATTTCAAAAGGTTAAGCCACTTCCTATGATCTTAACATATATTGGACGCCCATTCAATGCAACGTCCTTATCCATAATGAAACAATGCCTTCTAATGTGCAGGGATTATAGGGATACAACTGATTTTTCTATTTTCATTCTTTTTCATGAGTCACCACTGATGGTGGGGTATACTTTTCAATGATATAGTTGTATTCATTCAAACTGCTGTAAGAAATCTAATTAAACGCACTGGTTCACTCTGTGGAATAATCTTCGGTACACTGTGTAAATATATGTCACTATAATTGGTTTAATAAACAAGCTCTCTGGCCTATTGCTAGATAGGAGGAGGTTAGGCAGGGAAAGCCAAACTCAGAATGCTGGGAAGAAGAAGGGTGGAGTCGAAAAAGAGACCAACAGATTCAGAGGGAGCAACAGAGGAACATGTCTTGTTAATAAAGGTACCACCAAGTGGCAGAGAGTAAATAAGGAATATGGGTTGTTTTAAAACGTAGGAGTTAGTTAGTAATGAGTCTGAGCTATTGGCCAATCATTCATATTTCAGATAAGCCTCTGTGTTTTAATTTGGGAAGTGACTGCCGAGTATTTGTGAACTGACAGGTGGGAGAAAAACTCTGCCTGCAGTTCACCAAAACAGACTTGTGTGAAATTATTTTATTGGTCTGTGGCCAGTGTACCATATTGAGTGAGCAAACATTTTCAAATATCCCATGAAAAGTCAAGGAGAACCTTGGTGAAGTTAGTAAAATTTTAATGGAATTTGTAGAAAATGTGTTAGCAAACTAAATGATGTTCTATGAAGAAATAGCACCTACACTCTTTTCAAATTTTTTGCCTTCTGACCTTCTAGATGGAGAACAATATGGTTATCATGAAGTGTTGATTATAACAGTAATGTCTTATGTATAGAATAAAGGAGTACATAATCCTTACTTCTTAAGTATCTCGAATGGGAATGTCAGAGAACAGAGTTAAATGTTGTTTTAAAAATGTAATTTCTCTTTTAATCTATAAATATGACACAACTCTTTTATCCACTAGAGTATGAAGGATTTCTATTTGGCTAGGCTGAAACTCATTGATTATTACAGAAGACTTACCATTATTTGTTTATAAAAGATACATTTGACATGCACAACTCATAAGAACACTGCAAGAAAAATATAATTATGGAAAATATTGTATGGCTAACATAAAGAAATTACTGGTTAATGAAGTGCACCAAATAAGGCTAAACATTAATTAAGAGTAATTGCTTAATAGTTTCAATTATTTAAAAAGGTGAATGCTGTAGGTTACATTAAAAATAAACAAAAGCAAAATGATTAAATTTTAGGTATGATATAAAATTTAATCTTCGACACATAAATTGTCAAAAATGCTTTATAGTATCTTTAATGGTGATATCAGCAATTTCAGATATATATGTGCATATATAGGTGCATATATAAATAGAGAAGCAACAAATCTTATCACTTAACATAAAGTCTTTGTTCACTTGAAAATGATGATTCACACACATGCATATATATGTTTACAAATTATATATGCTATATGTTTATCGTATAAATTACTTGTGGAATGAATGAATGAATAAATAACATTATTAAAATAGTTTGTGGCATTAAATTGCTTCCTTTAATTTCAATTGTATGCTTAGAAGATAAATGAGCTAAATTCAAATTATTATGCCATTGTGATACTTTGTGATTTTGCTACTATGCTTCTGGGGCTTGTTTTCACTGCTAAAGCTACACATTATAGAAATACAAAATATGAACTAAATCCTATATCGAATACCATCTACCTATGGTTATAAGTTAACATTTCTTAAAGTTGACAGTTTGATGTTCTCAGGGGAATGTTCCACAATATTCAAGTTAGTTCAGAAAATGAATTTCATAAAACCCAGGTTCCTCTGGGAAACAGTAATCTACTTATAAGGCTATTCATCTTTTTATCTACTTATATGTCAGAAATAAGACAAAGTTGCTGAAACTGCCAAGCTTTACCACTACAGTTCCATTTCTTCAATAATACAAGACAAATATAAAAAGGGTGTATTTTATTATCTTTCTACATATTCAAAATGAGCGCGTACTAAATATAGATGATATTGTCTGTGACCCAAATTGTGTACAATATCACTATTATCTCGCTCCTATGTTGTGATGTCCTAATATTATTTTAAGTCTACTAATGTACACATTCACTAAAATTTATCCTTTGAATAAGTAGACTAATATTTTAAATAATGCTTTTGAGAACTGTGTTCTATGAAAACTCAATTAAAATGAAAGTTTAGTTAGCAGAGAAAGTGAGTTGGTGTCTCATTAATCATTCAGAAAGTTATAACTTTGCTACTCTGCTAATGGACATAGCTCTGTTGATCTCAACTGATGAATGCTTAGTTGAGTGTTAGGGTGGAGTTTCTTGCAAAATCAGCAGGAATTATGATGGGACAGTGTTGTTTATGTTACAAAATGCAAAATGCTGATATTACATTATGTTAAGTTAAAGTAATCAATGTTAAACACATCCCAAATTAGATACTCAAGTCTGCAAGCAGTAACTATGCAAGCATTAGAGCAAACCATAATGTTAAAATCCTTGACTTTTCCTTTTCTATTTTAGAGTCATCAAATAAACCCTGAGTATAACTTGTTTACACATTTGTTATCTCATACAACCTAAGTAAGAAAATGAGAACATTAAATGTCTAAAATAATTGTAATATTTCTAAAGAAGAAAGATCAACATGTATTTCCCTTTTAATATCTTCTATAAAACATATGTTTTTTAATTTTATTTATCTTTATGAGTGTGGGAATCACTGTGACTGTGTACCCCATGTCTATATGTCTCCACAGAGGTGAGCAGAGGAAGCTAGATCTATATGTTGTGAACTATAAAGCACGGGTTCTGGGTGATGAAGTCTGATCCTCTGAAAGAGAAGCACATGTTTTCAACTGTTGAGCCTTTTTCTCCCCTTCTTTCCATTCTTCCATTTTATGTTATAAGGCTGCATCATTTTTTTTTCAAAAGATCACTAATTACCCCTATATTCTGGTAATTGGGGATAATGACTAATATATTTCATAAATATATTTGTATAGTTTCTGTTTCAGCTGGAAAGTAAGCAGTCATTCTTTTTGTATGTTTGTATGTGATTCCTGAGAAACATGAAATTCACTGCTAATGCTTTTTCTTAGAACCCAACCAACTATCAAATAAGTGAAAGCTGTCACGGATAAAGGGTAGAGCTTCAATAAATAAACAGAAAGTAAGAAAACAAAAACAGTACAAAAATCAAAGAAACCATCCAAATATTTCTGCATCTTCAGGAGAGAAGATATTATTGTAAAGCCATAGGCCCATTAGCTGGCTAAGATGTCATGACAATATAAGACTTTTCTTTTTAAATCACGTTTTAAGCTGGCAACTTGATATGGTTGCTGCAATGATGATAGACAATGGTAGCAGAAACGCTCCAGACGCACACACTCTGATGCCATAAAGCCTGGGGGGCATGCGTGAAGCAAAGGCACAAGAGGAAACTGAAGTTTCCAAAACCAATAAATACAGTGTGCAGGATACATAATTCATGCTCCAGTTAGAACAGAAAGGCCAAATTAAATAACATACTGACCCTAAAGAATCAAAGGAATGACAAAACACAGCACTTTCAATTTCATAGATATGTGGTTTGCTCTGCTTATGAACAATTGCAATGAACTATCTGTCTAGGGTAACATTTTCAAGTTACAAGGAAATACAATCTTTTTCTAAGCTCTTTCTCAAAGTTCTTGGTCTTTGATGATGATGTAAGTCTCCTTTAGAATAGATAATTGTGTTTACATGAATATACTAAAATAAAGAAAATGATCTATTTTGACATTGTGTTTACAATAAGTCTTATATTTTCCTAGCTATAAAGCATGCTTTTATGATCAGCTGAAACGTCTTCATTCTAATAATAATATGGGTACATCTTTCAATTAATAAATCTCACAACTGAACAGTATTTCTTTTAGGTGATGCTCTGGATATTTTTAAATGAGGGAAAGCTGTAAGTGTGAAATATGTGAAAATTATATTCAACAGGTTTGTTGCAAGATTAGTTTATATCTTTGTCTATAGTCAGGACCCAGAATTCTAAAACTGTAAATTATTTATAATTCTTCATTTATGGTGTTTACATTTAATTGCTTGACCAATTTATGTATATCCCTTAGGACTAATTAAATTTAGAGAATAATGATGAAATATACTTCCCTCTACTTTGTAAGTAAAACCTCTTTTATTAGTACTGATAAAGTTCAAGCAAATTTAAAAGGTTTACTCTGAAATTAATAAACTGAAATCCTGGTGTTATACCAATTTGACCTCAGAGGGAGGATCAGAAAGATTGAAGAACTATTTCATAAAGTGGAGTTTCCTTCTCACTACTTCTCTAACAGATATGACATTAAAAAATTTCCTGCACTGCACAGACGCCCTAAGACACGCTTCTACTATAAATGACAGGTGGAAGATTAGCAATGATGCTGAACTGAGTTTTACATTTCCCATGTCTCTTGGCCTTTGGCACTGTGGAGAAATGACATTCAAAATTTTTTGTACTGCTTTTCCACAGTAGCTGGCAAAATCCTGTTCTAACTTTGCACTGACAATCTGTCAGAGCAGAATTAGTTCACAATCCTCTTACTTCTCTTTGGATGCACAATTGAACTCCAATTATCTTTACCCCCTGATAACATTAAGAAAAGTTTTTCTTTATGAAATATTAATAAAAATACTGTAATTAAAATTTAAATGATACAAAACAATTATTGTTTATTCACTGGGGGTTCTACTTTATAGATATGTTACTTTCCTAATTTACCCATATTGGCATTCTATCACAGTTTATGAAATGGTATGATAATATGATGCCATATAAAACACAATTCCTCATTCAAAAGCAAGTTTGAAATTATGAAATATTATTAAACAGAAAGTGTGTGGTAGGACCATGGTAATTTAGGTGAAAACACTTATAAGGAGAACATTTCAAAAGTTCTTAATGGACTATACATAAAATAAATGATATAGAATATGGTAGGATTTATATCATGTCTGAAGTGATTAGCACAGTTAGAAGTCTTCACTTCAACTGTGGAAATGTATTCACTGGGGTGCAGTGTGAGAAAGGCACAGATATAAAAATCTCAGTTGAAAGAAAATTATAATTAGCTTGAGATGGTGCAGAGATAATTGATATATTCATTGCGCCAAAAGTCATTTTAGAGCATATTGAAAAAAACTGCAGAGGAAAATGATATATAAGTAACAAAGCTTGGAAGCTAATCTCTTCTACTGTGAGACAAAAGAAGCAATGTGTAAAGCATACGGCTACCATGAGAAGGCATCTCAGCCACCTGGAGAATACCGGGTATGCACTGACCACTTTAAAATCAATTGATTCTCGTTTGAACAATGATTAGATGCTTAACAATCAGCAGTGTCTTCATACAGTTTTATTTAAAATATTCATCTGAATTATTTTGCTGACTAATACGTTAAAATCTGGCATCACTAGGGTTCAGACTATAGATCTAAGATAACATATTCATCATGGGTTCAAAACAATGGTCAACAGCTATGCTATGGCCTGTATATTTAAATGTCCCTTAAAGGTACATGAACTGAATATTTCAGCTTCCAAGTCTGTGCCACTACTAGGCAGTGTGAGAAAATCCACACTAAGTATTTGAAGTCTTTGAAGGACATGAGTTCTTGGAACATAAGCCCTTGACAATGATTTGGAAACTGTCCTGCTTCCTGTCTACTGTGAGGTGGACTCTCTGCCTGCATTTTCCACAGTTCTATAATGTGATACCATGTCAAAATCAAGTACTAAAATCACTGAGCCACGATCCCAAATTAACCAGTGCTATTTATAAACTGGTTCGCCTTGGCATTTTATTATAATACATAAATCCAGGATTTTATGTTCAAAATAGTATAGTTTGATTTAAGGAAATTTGACATGAAATCACAATTTCCTATCTTTGTAGCCATTATATAAAAATTTTCAGGAAAAGACTAGTAATGGAAAAAAAGACTGGCAATGAACACTTCTCTACCATGAAATGATAATTCTCAAATTAGAAGAGTCAAACAGTTATAAATACCAATGCTAATTTTGGTACTCTGTAGACCTTTCCAAAAGGCATAATGGCAAATTTACACACATGCAAACTCATACACACACGAACATGTGCACACACACACACAAGACATTAAAAATTTCAGGAGATAATCTAAGAAAACAGAAGTCACTATGTATCAATTTACTGAAATGTTTTATTTCTAAAACTGTTCCATTCAAATTCAGGTACATAAGGACACTACACGCTGGGTAGGCATCTCCTTTACAAAAACAACTTTCAAGTAATTTTATATGTGTTCAAATAAGTTTTGATACCTAAACCTAAAGATATCAGACTAAATGCACACATTTTAAATCTAATAATTTAAAAAAGTACTTTAGAGATTTCACATTTAGTTGCCAAATACAAAACAAACGGTCTGCAATTTCACTTTGTATTTTATAATAACTGTGAATGACATGGGGAGGACTTATCTATATAACTGAGGTTCAAGTGAGTATAATCTGACAAAGGAGTGTCTATTCTTATAGCTAGTCATACTAAAAAAAGCAAACTTTTCTCAGGTTGTTTAATTACTATTTATTATGAAATACTCTTGAATAGTGGATTGTATATAAAGCTGTAAATGAATTTGTAGCACTTACCTTTCTTAATATTTCTTCCTGTGTTTGTGGATTTATCGGATGGACATGGGCAACGCCCTTCACATCTGGTAGAAATCTGCTTTCTTAAAACACATGACTGATATTCTAATTTGCACTGTGTAAATAAAAAAGGAAACAAAATGTTACTCAAATACATTTAGGCTTAATTATGGCAATAGAAATCAGAGATACCTTGGCATATTATTATATACATAATTTCAAAGTGGTTTCATTTATATCTATATTGCTAGGGGACATCCTACACACTCTTTATAACTAATTTTTCTATGGACAAGGCAGTATTATAGCTACTCAGGGTGTCATTTTATTAGAACCACAGCCCAGGATACAACATCCCAGAAATCATAGATAATTCATATTCTGGTTTACAGAACTTTAAATTGCAAATGGACAGAAGAATAATACAGAAACTGAAAATACATCTCCTATGCTGTCCTTCGGATATGTTCCTGTTTTGTTTCAGTCATTTGAGCATGTATGGCGTATCTCTCTTACTTGACTCTATTATTGAATCACAAGCTTGACTGTCTCTTCAGTCGTCAACTTGCACACTCAAGTGCCACACTAGGAAATCATTGAAAATTGAAATTTATAAGTTGGCAAACATGAAGTAATTCTATCATTACTTTTAATTTTGCACAAATAAAATGTGCATATAAAGGTCAACATAGCATAGATCTTTTATCCATACTTAGAATATGTTATACTTGCCTTCATTTTATGTGTTTATATATATGTATATAGATAGATAGATAGTGAAAACATGCACAAAACCATATATGCATACATATTCTTTAAAATCATCGTTCACAAAGTTTGTAAGTAGAGTATGTCTAATTCTCAGATTTTAATAAATATGAGGTACATCTGTAACTTTATAACACAAGAGTTTCTATTAAATCCAGAGATCAAATCATAAACAGTATAAGGCTATTTTTTTTCAAATCTTCTTATCCAAAACCTTCTATAAAATAATTAGGATAATACCATTTTCCTCAGAATTTCAAGAATATGCCTGAGTCTCTTACCTAATCCCTGAGATATTATGATCCAGAGTTTCTGCACAGTAGTTAACAGAATCTATCAGAATTAAAGGGAATAACTAAAATATTACAAAACAAGGGATTTTATATTTCAATGTAGTTTTGGTTTTTCAATGTAGAATTGATTTTTCTACAAATGTGCCACATTATAAAATGTTACACATGATTGTCTTAAAATCCTTAAGACCATATTTTATTGCTGAACATTTGATATGATGAAAATATTTTAATCTAAATGCATATTGTAAGAGGTGATGATTACCTTCCTCCATAAAAGGACTGTATCTGCTAATTCTGATGTATCATGAATTCTTTAGAAGTTACTTCCATAATTTGCTAAGAGAAAATTATTTTAAAATTAAATGAGGTAGACATTCTGGCTCCAATGTAAAAGGCACAGGAGGGTAATTTAATTCAGCTTACATCAGGAAGCAAAACACTCACCCAGTGACTAATCTTATCACTAACATCCTCCAATATTTCAATGTTTTCTTGTTGAAAAAATCTTTATAGACAACAGAATCCTCAACTGCCTCTGTAACAATTGACTAAACTGTGGCCACTTTTGAACAAGCTTGCAATTCAGAAATGTTTCCTTCACTGAAACAAAATTTCCAAAACTGATCCAGTGATTCAATAACTGTAAAGATTATTTTTATGAAAAATCCCAATGAATTTTAAAGCTGTAACATGTTCAATATCTAAAGTAGAAATATGTTATTAATTACAAATGCTTTAATGAGAGTCAAATTAGTCATTTTAATATTTTACTGAAACTTTTGTCAACTTATTACTGTAGTATTCCTTGGACTTGATATGAAATTTTTATTCATTACACAGTTTACAAAGTGTTTAAGATTGATGTTGAGTGACTAATTGTTAAACCTGCAAATCTGCACTAAAATTAATTTTAGAATTTTGATTTATTGTTGCTTTATTCAAAAATGTCTTATTTCAAATTCATGTCTAGTTTAAATGTGGTTAATTTTAAAAGTGAAATTTGTATGTTTTCACATAATGTGGTTAATATTGGATGGGCAATAAAATACAAGTACTGCTTTATTAAATACTATTTATTTCACTCCAACTAAGGTTCAAGAAATATTGAGAAAAAGGAGATGGTAGAATATGAGAAGCATAGAAAAGGAAGGAAACTGTGAAGTGCCATTGTCTGGGGATGACACAGTTCTTAAAAGTAAATGGCTTTTCTGAACAGGAGTTGGTCTACCAATAGCCAGGAAGAGAAAGCAGAAGGCTTCACTGAGCTTTATACTTTCCTGTTGATACATTTGTCACTAATATCAGGGGTAAGGGTCATGTCTTTAGTTATGTCCCCACTGGAGAGTCGAACAGGCCCTAATAGAGATATTTAAAAACATGGCCACAACTAGGACCCCAAGTTTAAGCTCAGTGAGCCGCAAAACAGAACAATAAGATCCATACACAGGCGATAGTGTTAAAATAGTTAAAGGTACAAAAGAGTGTACGGTCAGAAGTAATCAAGAAGCATCCATGAGGCAGTAAAAATAAATAAAATTCATAAATACGTTTATTATGAATGTGAATTATATAGTTTCTGGAGAAAAACACCGATTCGTTTTTATGTTGATAGGCACTATAAAACTAATGCATAAGAAATAATATATTAAGTTTCATATAAATGTTATTGTAAATAACACCTAATAGCAAAGTTTATTAGCAATAATCTCCATTATACAATCAAAAGTTCTCTTTAAATTTTATATAATTTGCTGAAATTATCTTTGCAAAATACTTCCTCATAAATGAAACACTGTCTCCTTAAAATGATCCAACAAAATGACTTTCTCTATACATTACTGGAAAGAACAACAAAATCAGATCTATACAAAATATACTCTGTGGATAACAGACCTTATGACTTCACTTAACCAAGAAAAAACTTAAGGTTAATATTATTAAATTAATTTTATGGGAAAAGTAAGGAACCTTTAGGAAACAGTTTAAATAAAGAACATTAGAATGTTAAAAATTTCTCTTTCAAATGATATTATCCCTATCCACTGATTGTATTTTTCATTAACAATGCTTAATTTCTTAATTAGCAAAGGGCTGAAATATATAGCAAGGTATAAGTGAGCCAAAGTACCACAGATAGGGCATTCTTGCTAATCCATACATAGACATAATGCAAATCTTGTAGAGAAAGACATGCTTGATGCATTTCTAATTACAAATCTGCATTATGAGTTTTTAAACATGACTCAAGAATAATGTTGTGTGAGGAAATTTCTGAGTGCTTGTGACAAAACAAGATATGAGTCGTCTCAATTTCTTCTGAACACAGAATGATTTTTTTCTGTTCTTGTGTTCTTCCCAGGTCTAGTTGATAGGACAGAACTTACTTCAGCTGTTCTTATTCATATACCTCTATGGAAAAAACATGGTTTTTCTATGTGAGGCTTGATTGTTTACTTTATTCAAATGACCCTCCTTATCCTCAGAATATAAGATGTCTGATCTTCTGAATAAAGTTTTATATTGTATGAGAGTTTAGCCTACCTCATTTTCAGGCCCCTTTCTCTCAGCTTCATCACCAACTAGAGTAACAACCCTGTTAATGTTTAAGCTTTGACAAATTGAGAAAAGCAAAGCCAGAGCAGGTTTCTAATACTAGTCACAGGATAGTTATCTTACAGTCATTTGTCAAGGAAGTTTAAAAGATAATCATATTATAGGACAGATCCGCAGTCTACAAGAGACCCCTATTGCCAGGGTGCAGACACACATGTTCAAAATGAGATCTGCAACAGGGACATAGCAGATTGCTTTGGGTATAAGTTCTAAATGAGAATACCTTCTCTTCAATTACCTGGGAATAGATGGAGACACTTCTGACCAGTGGAGAATAAAGTGCTTTTGGCATCCACTACCTAGTGACACAAAATCTGCTAATCACATCTAGGATGAACAGAACATCCATCTCCTCCCATCCCAGCACACAAACAAGGGTGTGTTCCAACAGCATACTTTTTGGCTTTAAATCTCAACACAGTCAAAACTACAAATTCCCACAGTCAAACTGATGACTTATCTTGACTATCACCATAGAACCTTCGTCCAGCAACAGATTGAGATAGAGGCAGAGACCCACATGGGAGTACTCGACTGAGCTCCCAAGGACCAGTTGAAGAGCAAAAGGAGGGAGAATATATCCAAAGAAGTCAGGACCACGAGGGGTTGATCCACCCACTGAGAGAAAGTGTGACTGATCTAATGGGAGCTCACCAAAGCCAGCTGGCCTGGGACTGAACAAGCATGGGATCAAACTGGACCCTCTGAATGTGGCTGACAATTAGGGCAGACTGAGAAACCAATGATAATGGCACTGGTATTTGTCTCTACCGCATGCACTGGCTTTTTGGGATCCTAGTCTATTTGGATGCTCACCTTCCTAAGCCTGGAGGGAGTGGGGAGGGCCTTGGACTTTCCACAGGGCAGGGTACCCTGCATTCTCTTCCGACTGAGTGGGAGAGCAGGAGAGAGTGGAAATTTTGATTCCTATTATTTATAAAGTAATAAAAATCCAAAACTTCAAATTCTTGGTTGTCATTGGTCAAAAGATAAACTCTCAAGTTCCGGTCCTTATTTCCCCCAGTAAATTTTTATTGAGTGTTCACTAAAGTGACCTTCTTTAAGTCAAAATATTGTTGCTAACACATCATTTTAACTATTCATAAAAATCAAGAAATTAAAGTCAATTGAAACAGCAAAATCTACAGTAGAGTGTGGCCTTTTTTGAATGAGCTTATACTGTTCATCACAGAGTATGTAAGGCAGTTTCTGTGCAGTGTTCTGTGGTCCTTGAAATGAGATAGGCATAGTTTCACTAACAAATCCTAGTTGTAGCTGAATGACTTATGTAACTGGTCCAAAATATTTTGTTTCCACTTTATTCAATATAACAGGAATTAGAATCCCAGAAGTTGCTAATCAACAGATGAAGTGATGGTTAACATTTGGAGTATATGTAGGAATACTACTTGTTTTAAAGAAATGATGTTAAAAATATTCAGGAAAATTGATAGATATAGGATGTATATTAACTTTACATAGTTTGAGAAAGCAAAACTGTTTTCCCTCTCATCTGTGGAGTCTAGCCAGCAGACATATGTATGCAAACAAATGTCAAAGTAAGTACATTATAACGTGAGGAAAAGAACAGGAAAAGTTAAAGGTGAGGGGTTTGGAGAATGAATGAATGCAGTAATGAACATGACATATGAAAGAGGATATCAAGACAAGGTATTTTATTCATGCAGGATTTTCACCATTCTGGTAACAATTGGATCTTTCATTTATATAATTATCAACAAAGAACAACTGCAATTTTCTTTTCCTTACTGAAACCATAGCATTTTATTATAGTAAAATAACAAATTGGGAAGTATGAAAGTACAGAAGTCACTTTTGGTCTCAATTTTTCCTTAGCTGATATATATATAGTAAACCCAGGACCAACACTATAAACAATGTGAGGACAAACATTTAGGCTTCCTCTCTCTTAGCTGGGACTAACTTTCGACAGAAAACCACCTATACTTGTTCCTGTAATCTTCATTCTGTTATTTCCTGTGAAAGACAAAGGGAAGAAACTAAAGACAGATTGAACATTAAATCCATTTATCCAACTGGGACACACAATTCACACAGAAATATCATAGCCCTGATATCACCAGTCAGAAGAGAATATAAAAACAAACACCGTATAAGCATCTTCATCATAATGGAAATTGAATTATCATACTCTACATGTGACACCCTCTTGAAAGAAAGACACATTATTTTAGGAAACTTTTCCTGTTCTCACCAAAAGCTTGATTTAGGGGAATTTATTTGTACATTGCAATTGTTTATTATATTCCCTCCTTATTAAAGCAGGTGATCCACACCAAGTGAATGTGTGTTCTCAAATCCAGTACCAAAGGATAGAGAGTACAAATTTGCTCCAAACTGGGATGGCAATCATTTGCTATCACACAACACTAGAGTCCTTGAATATTGGGTTTTTAGAACCAGTCAAGACTAATTAGATACAAAATGTGCAGGTAGCCTTGTAGAAAGCTAGCTAGGGTGAATTAATCTCTGAACTTGGAGGAAAGCCTTCTGATGACATCACTTTAAATGAAGCTCAGGTCATTTGGGCATTGAAGACAGTATGATAATGTGTCCTCAATTAGACATATTTATTCCTTCATAGTCATTAACCAAAGACTTTGACTTGACATATACCCAACTAGCTTTTCTATAGTTTCCATCTTTGAGGCTCCAAAGAACAAAATAAATTTTGAGCATCAAATGTTTGTTGACACCTTTTTCATATAATGTTTCCTCTCTATTTGAGTAGCTTAGTTTGATCCATTTATTCTGTTATTTGAGAGTAATATGCCCTCCTTGCAATGTGGGAGCTTTTGAGATTTAATGATACTATACCTTTTATCAACAAATATTCTCAATAATAGAATTATCAGAAAGATACTTCAAGAGCCTTCTATTTTATCTACAGGAATCTGGTATATAATCTCTTAGAAATTGTGTTCTAAAGTATTTATGATTCCACAACTCTCACCACATGGTTCATACAATTCAGTAAGGCAATCTGGACTTTCAATCCTGTTCTGCAAGAGTAGTGTACATTATGAGATGTTCCTAGGTAATAAAAGTCTATAAAATGCTTCATCTATCTATCTGTCTGCCTATCTATGTATGTGTGCCAATATATATATATATATATATATATACACACATATATATACACATATATATATGTGTATATATATACATATATATATACATATATATATGTGTGTGTGTGTGTGTATTGGGGTATGTGTGTGTATGCAAAATTTACTACAGCTTGGAAAAGCAAAAAAATTCAGACATGTCCTCAACATAGTTATAGAGTTAAGTGTTTTAACAACCAGATAGTAACCTGGCAGGTCATATGGAATTTTTGGTGAATATATCACATATTTACACATTCAGAGTCTTTTGGCACTTTCCAAAAAGTAATGCCAGGCTGATGGGGTTGTTGTAAACTGTGAGTAGCACTTATACCCTTAGGAGCTACAGTACTATAAACTCGGTTCTCCATCTCGCCTACTTGCACCCCCAGAGTGTTTTCCACAAAGACCTAAGATTGGTCTTAGTTTGACATAAGGCCCCTGTCTTTCCTAGATTGAACATTGATGAACAGCATAGGTGGATTTGTTGTTTCATAGGTGATTCGAAGTAATGAGGAATTTCAGCTCCTTCTGTTAAGGAGACCTAGTTGTTTTGTGGTGATAGAAGAATGACAGGTGTTCCTTAAGTCCGAGGAAATTGAAGGAAGAAGGGGTATTAATGGTTTTCTATCTTTCCAAGTATCTTCTGTGTTTCTCATTCCTGGTGAAAATAGTCTTCCTTATAAGGCCATATAATAGAGCTTCAAGTGCCTTACCCATACCTATCTCACTCACCCCCTTTTATGAGTTGCCTAACTTTACAAAGGAATTTGGCTGGAATCAGGCCCAAAGTCACAACACTATTGTATCTTTCTCTATTCTACTATGAATTATTTTGGTGGCTAGTAGATTGTCATGTCTCTTTGGCTTGGAATAGTCAAAGAGTTCAGTAGATGGTTCATATGCTGTCACTCTAAACACAAGTAGAAGGGTCGAGAGTTCTAACAGGATTTCTTTTTTGTTGTTGTTGTTCTGAATTTATCAAGATTTAAGTTTTATTTGTGTTTTTTCTTTTATTCTTTTTTATTATTATTATAAAAATTTCCACCACCAGCCTCCCTCCCAATTCCCTCCCCCTCACCCCATCCCCCTTACCCTACCATTTACATTCCAAAGAGCAGTCAGGGTTCCCTGACCTGTGGGAAGACCAAGGTCCTCCCTCCTCCATCGAGGTCGAGGACCGTGAGCATCCAAACATACTAGGCTCCCACAAAGCCATTACATGAAGGAGAATCAAAACCCAGATCCATTGTGAATGGCTTCTCAGTCAGCCCTCATTTTCAGCCCCATTCAGAGATTTGGATTGATCACAGACTCCATCAGTCCCAGTACAGCTGGCCTTGGTGAGCTCCCATTAGATCTGCACCATCGTCTCAGTGTGTGGGTACACCCCTCACGGTCCTGACTTCCTTGCTCATGATCTCCTTGCTTCTGCTCCTCATTTGGGCCTTGGGAGCTCAGTTCCGTGCTCCAATGTGGGTCTCTGTCTCTATCTCAATCAATTGCCAGATGAAGGTTCAATGGTGATATGCAAGATATTCATCAGTGTGGCTATNCCCAGTACAGCTGGCCTTGGTGAGCTCCCATTAGATCTGCACCATCGTCTCAGTGTGTGGGTACACCCCTCACGGTCCTGACTTCCTTGCTCATGATCTCCTTGCTTCTGCTCCTCATTTGGGCCTTGGGAGCTCAGTTCCGTGCTCCAATGTGGGTCTCTGTCTCTATCTCAATCAATTGCCAGATGAAGGTTCAATGGTGATATGCAAGATATTCATCAGTGTGGCTATAGGATGGGACCAGTTGAGGCATCCTCTACTCAGCTGCTCAAGGAACAAGCTGGGGCCATTTCCATGGACACCTGGGATACCCTCTAGAGGAAAGTCTATTGCCAACCCTAAAATGGGTCCCTTCATTGAGATATCTACTTCCCTGTTCACACAACGATCCTTCCTCTATCCCAAACATCCCAGCACCCCAAGCTCTTCCCATTCCCCTTTCTCATTTCTCTCTCCCCCTCTCCCCTTACCCACACCCCACTCCACCCCTAAGCTCCTAATTTTAGCCTGGCAATCTTGTCTATTTCCAATATCCAGGAGGATAAGTACATGTTTTTCTTTGGGTTCACCTTCCTGTTTAGCTTCTCTAGGATCATGAATTATAGGCTCATTGACCTTTATTTATGGCTA
>LOEQ01008530.1:35341-55660 GCA_001685075.1 Bramus lutescens | reverse complement strand
TCAGTCAGGGTTCCTTGCCCTGTGGGAAGTCCAAGGTCCTCCCACCTCCATCCATGTCCATGTACTGCAAGAACCTTATCTGATGATGGTTGAGCAATGCTCTGGCCTGTTGGTGTAGCAATAGCTTTTTAGGAGTCATTTTATTGCTATATCACTTTAGCAGAATAAGAGTCATGGGTTTTTCCTTTAAGCCTGTTGCCTATCTAGTCTCGGGTATTGGTTTCATCTCATGGTATAAGCTTTAAATGCAATCAAAAACTGGTTAGTGGTTACTCCACAAAATTGGTGCCACAATTTTACAGGCAGATTGTTATTGTAGGTCATGGGATTTGTACCTGGGTGATACTGATGTTTACTTTTCTCCTCCAGTAGCATGTAACATACTTTCTGTAAAGATTCTATTTGGGCATAGTAAGTGTGTCTTTAGCAGTGGGCTTTACCATCATGTTATGGGATACTTTGGTGAAATTTTGCAGAACCTATGGGACCACTTTGGCCAATGACTCTACATGATGTAACACATTCCTGCTACTGGATATTTTTCTTGGTGGCTTGAGGTGTCTCTTTATACACTTAAAAATATTTTAAAACCTGCTGATTTAGTGTATTTTACTATAATATAGATTATTTTCCGAGACAAAGGATTAAGGAAGTGCTTCCACAATACACTTGCCCCACCCCTCACGAATACCCACCTATAAAAAGCGGTTGACCTTAACTTGGAGACTAAAACCATAATGTCATCTTGGTTTTGTGATGATGTGATCTGCCTACCCAGTCTATGTCTACCATTTCCTCTCTGTTAAAGAAGTGACTGCTCATGAAACAATTTTATATTCTAAGGATCTGATTCACAAGATAAACATGGAAGTTCTTAATTATTAAAAACAGTGTCTTTTAAACTACCTCTCTCCAGCCTTCCTGTTTTTAGACCAAATGCCTGGAGTTCCTTAGCACACTACTTTTCTTTCCTTCTCTTTTCCATTCTTTCCTTCCTTCTTTTTCTTCTTTGTCCTTTAAAAAAGGAAATTCTTCTTCCATCCAAGTGAAGCTGCCACATCTGGCCGCCCAGTTTTTCAGACTTAGGCTGGCAAGGGAAGATCAGTTGACACATTCCTGCATTTCCAAGCTAAACCTGTTTCATGAGTAGAGGTATACCTACAGCAGCCATACCACACCTTCTGTTCCTGTTGTGTGCCCATTCAAAGTCTGTGCTTCTCTTTTGATGCCCTGGTATAATAGCTTGTCTCTTTTCTTTATTCGGGTAATAATTTTTACTCAAAACTCCACATATTAGCATGAGAAAGCACAGTGGGTATTAGGTTTTGCCCTCTAATCTTTTGAGAGATGTGATAAAGGAATTCTGCAGTGTGTGGTTCTCCATTGCTAATGTAAGAGTCTACCATATTCCTTAGGCAAAAGAGAGATATCTTCTTGCAAATTTTTGTTGTTCCAAGCTGAACATTCTTTTTATAATCTACAACATCATTCAAGTCTCATTTTTTTGGCCTTTAATCTTTTATACTTACTCTTTCGCCTTTAAACTATTGCAGAATGACTTTAGATATAGAAATATGAATAAATTAAGATCGTATTATTATATTTCAGACTTTATTAAAAATGTTGTATGATAATTGGTTTTTCTAGTGTATAAATGAAATGAATATAGTTGCCATGAAGATTCCTCAGTGTCAAGACTGGTTGCCTTTATCAAGTAAAGAAATTATTCAGATTCTGAATTCCTTAGAAACTGAATTTAATACCAGAAAAATCTCAAGTTTCTTCAAAAGTCATTTGAATTTCTTCTGTCATTATGAAGTACAAGTATGTTGTAGGTAACATGTCTGAATTCTCAAGCAATGTCAATCTTGAACCTGTGTGTCTTTTGTCTTGTGTATGAAATGGCAAGGCACCAACCTGACTCAGATCTCTGGGGAATTCATGGTGGGTGTCTTCCCAGAGGTTTGTAAAGGGAGCTATTTTGGGGGCAGGCAAGGGAGGAGAAAACTTTAAGTATGCTTTTAACTATATTTCAAAATAATACAAAATTTGGAAAATTGAGCAATAAGGCTTATTTGTATCAATACAATAAGTTTTTAAATAAGTTAGTGCCTATGTCTAGGAGAATAGCAAAAATGGTATAGGAGGGTCTTCTGTCTATGTGTTATCTTCATTGGTTAAATAAAGTGACTGCCTTGGCCTAGTTGATAGGGTGAACTCAAGTAGGCGGGGAAGACAGTACAGAATTCTGGGAGGAAGAAGGCACTGTGGCAGACACCATGGCTCTCCTCTCCAAGATGGATGCTGGTTAGACTCATGCCAGTAAGCCACAGTCAAGTGGCAATACAGATTAATGGAGATGGTTTAAACTAGTATGTGGGGGTTAGCCAATAAGGGGCCAGAGATAATGGGCCAGACAGCAATTTAATTAATACAGATCTCCGTGTGATTATTTCGGGTTAAGCTAGCTGGGTGGCGGGACGAAAAACAGGCCTGCTCCACAATACAACACAAAAACAATAGCAGAAATCCTTTCCCTACACTCTTGCACCATATACAATTTCAGTATATCAATCCCAGGGTTCTTCAGTATAGTGGATAATGGCAATGTGGTGATGCATAACATAGACCTCAGTGTACTTGGTCAACAGGCAGGTTTCACATTGCATGATTAGAAAGCTAGAAGTTATTTTCCAGTATATTATCTTATCTTGTGGTTTCACATTGTTCATCTGCAAAAAGGAAACACAGTACCTTTTGTGTTTAATATATCCCTGTTTCATTTCTTCACCCAGAATAGTATATGGTGAGCTCTAAATGAAAATTAAAACCTATGAGGCCCTAAAGAAAACCTGTTATTTGTAAGACAGAATAGAAATGGTAGTTCCCCTTTTTAGGTAATGTAGAGGCAAGTTGTATTTTGAGCTACATCTTCTGAAGGCCTTCTGCTTTTTCTTTTACATATTTACTTTTATATCCTTGTGCAGCCTAAAAGGAGAATTGTATTCGCCTCATATAACAGGCCAATAGGCAAGCCTCTGAGGACCTGAGTCTTTTTCTCCAGCATGGGGCTGGTAAAATCAAGCAGTGTGTTTATTACAAAGCCAATGCCCTTCTAGTAATCTTGTAGCACATTTTCCTTTATTTTAGTATTTGCTACATGTGTTTTGACATGATAGCATTGGTGAGATGAGTGATTATCATCTCTATAATGTTAAAAATTGTTTTGATACAATTTTAGAGAAAATGAGTTGCATTAGAAAATTGTACAACAATTTGTGGCAATATGCACATTTTCCCATTCACCTGATCTCTTGTCCCACGTCCCAGTAACCTGCCACATATTCTTCCATAGGAATTTTTCTTTGTTTCCTCTATAACCAAGGTCTACAAAAAGGAAAAACTACCCTTTTAAAGTAAAACGGAGGTTTTCAGGCCATCTTCTTCTCTTGTTGTTACTCTCCGTATTCTGGAGTGGAGTGTAGATGCTCATAGCTTTATATGTAAACCCTTCTACTGCATCTGCGCTTGCTTATAATAACCTCAGATGTTATTTGTAAGGCGTATGACTCGGTCTTTAAAAATGAATACCAGGCTGAAAGAATAAACAACAGAACAGTCACAGGCTTTAAAAGGTGGGCATGATCGTGACAATAGCATCCCCTTTTCCACATGGCATTTCAGCTGTCACAAGATCAGATGCTAAAAGAAGCCATCACAAACATGGCTCATGAGAAGTATCTGAACGCAGGCCAAAAATAGTTAAAGCTAAGGGAACAGATGACTAAATAGGTGGATTTGACCTGAGATATTAAATATATTTTTATTATACTGCTGCAAAATGTGCCTCTTAAAATGTAAATTCAGAGTATGACATTTGCAGCCAGTATCCAGGTTTTCTAATGAGCAAATAATGTCATTTGGATGACTCAACGGAGTGTGATTGCTGAAGGCAGGGCTTTGCTGTGTTACTTGGTTTAGAGACGGTTCTGAAGTGTGGTTATATAACACTGTTATACAGAATCAGGACTTTATGAAACAAATAAAGGCAAAGTAATTACTGTAAAATTAATTACATACCACGTTGTGTCAAGAGGGTACTGTTCATGTGAGGGATAATTTTTGAATTAAAGAAATACAGTCTAGATTCGCCTTTTTGCTGTTATAGTTATAGATGTTTTGGGAAAAGACAAAAAAACATTGAAAAGGGTTCCTCCTGAAATGTTCTCTTATTGTGTGTCTGTATGTCTCCTTATTTTATGTTTTATGTAATCAAGGAAACTTAAGTAAATGCAATTTTATATTTTTACAGTTCTCTTTCATCTTCAGTTTTAAGGAATGTACAAGCATGCATTACACTCATGAGTTGACAAAATTCTCTTATTCAATCTCTCGATAACAGTATGTCTTTCAGACATTTGTAGGAGGCCTGTTTAATAGTTTTTTATTGGTAAATATTTCTAGCAGCCCCTGACATTTAATGACAGTAAGGGACTGACCTCCTTTCTTTCCTGGCAAGAGGGTTTTATTTGGCTTTTTCTTTACTTCTGGAATTTGAGATGAAAGTATGAAAAGTTTTTTGATGATCAAAATATAGTTACTATATTATTTTTACATTGGCCTAATACATATATGATTATAGGCAGTAATACATAAGCAGCCCTTTACTGGGTGTGCATAAACACAGCCATTTTTAGATTTTATTTATTTATTATGTATACAGTGTTCTATCTGCATGTATGCCTAGATGCCAGAAGAGGGCACCAGATCTCATTATAGATGGTTGTGAGCCACCATGTGGTTTCTGGAAATTGAACTCAGTACATCTGAAGTAACAGACAGTGCTCTTAACTTCTGAGCTATCTCTCCACAACTTTTGTATTGTTGTGCAGTGTGGCAATAAGGAATGGAGGGGTAGTTTTGTTCTGAATAGCTATTGTAGTGCTGTAAAATACTCAAGAACATTTCTGTAGTATTACTTGTACGTCTCAAATTCTTTAAGTATCTTCTGACTTTGGAAATTCTTAGACAACAGTTCAGATTCTTGTCGTCCATTTTATGCTTTTCTGGATTATAATGAATTTAGGAAATATTATAACCTTTAAAAACAATGCATATTCACTTTATGATATATTATCATTAATTGAAGGAGGTGGTTTCACCAGCTTCTAATAGGAAACTTCACTGGGGAAACAAACTCCTCTTAGAGATAGGTCACATGCCCAGCAGTAAATGCCCAACAGAAAATGAACTCTGATCTTTTTGACTCCCCAAGGCTCATGTAACTGTTGCAGCCTCCAGATGAAGTAGGTATTGTGTGATTTTGTTATCTATAAATGCATAAATTTGCTCTGTGCTAGAATAGTGTCTACAATATTACTCTCAGGGGGAGGTTCACGTTCGTCTCTGCTACTTGTTTGTAGTAAGGAAGTAGATTGTTGTCTTTTTATTGTTTTCATCACCAAAGCACTTACTCACTGTCTTGGTGTCATAGTAGGAGGCTGAAGTGTGTAGAAGTCCTTGGAGTGGTGTTGTGCTACTATATTGTATTATATTATGTTATATTGTATTGTACTTATTAGAATACTTGGACTACTATGTTGTATTATATTATGTTATATTGTACTGTACTTATTAGAATACTTGGACTCAGCAGATAGTCTTCCTCACTATGGCCTGAGCTCTCTTTTTCTAAATTCCTTTTTCCATGTCTGATTCCCCAGCTCATTAACCCATAATAATTCCTTTCACTTCCTTTAGAGTACTGTAACTGAACATTGTCTGCTCCTTGCTAAGTCCCTCCCTATTCCTGTACTATTTTCCTAGCTTTGCTTCTTATCACCTGCCTTTCTCTATTTTGAAGGAATATTTTAGTGGGTTTTTTTTACTTCCTTCCCACAATTTCTTTGTGAAATAACCCCTCCTACCGATCAGTTCTCATCAGTATTTCTCTCTTCTGCCATCCTTGCCCTGAAGAAATGGTAGGTCCTCTTAATCTCCACAGTCCACACTACGATAGCATCCCCTATTGGCCAGAATCCTTGGCCTCTGCTCTGTAACTAAAATGTGTACAGGTGGGTGATGATGAATGAGTGTTAGGGATAATGGGAAGCATGGACTCTGATGTTTTAAACATAGAATTCAAAGATGAACTTTGCAGACTATTCAGATCAAATAGAATTTATTGGTGAGGAAGTCTCTGTGCTTATTTTAAAATTAGTGTCAGAAGTCGAATTTCCATAGCACTTCATAGACTTCCATTTACATTGGCCCATGCAATCCTCACATTTATGTCAGTAAGGCTGGTCTGGTCTAGTGCTCTTATCCTTAATCTACATATGAGGATCAGAAAGATTCATAACTTCTGAAAGGTCAAAGTCCGAGTAAATGAATATATGAAATTTAATCAAGTTTCTCTACGTCAGCACAGTTTGAGATTTGGATTGCAAACCATCTTTTTCTTGCCTTTTAGAAATACTGTCAGTGTGCATAAAGCATATCTCACTAGTTAGAATGCTCTTTTTACTTGTGTTCTTGCCCCCTCTTTGAAAAAGTAATGTCTCCTCTGACTAAATTCTTTTTTATGGGGGAGGGGTGGCTATCTTATATTACCCTAGTTTGCAACATTCAAAATCACAGCTCAATATGAATGCAAAATATTTATATCTTTACTAAAGCATAACTCATAAATTAAGATTGTATAGATTTTTTTCTATCTTGGTACACAGATATTTGTAAATACTTACCTCAGGCACCCTATGTAGTCTCCACCTCAGAGAATTACTTACTGCCTATGTGTTCACATGTATGGTTAGAATACCTATAAGGAAGACTCACAGTTAGTTTTACTTTCTACTCTATTAGTAATCGAAGTTATTATGCTGTGCATTAGCTCTCCAGAGTTTCTTGACCAAAAGCCTTCCATTTTTCCACATCTCACATTTGCCCTGCATCCCACAGAAATCACTGTTCACCTCTCTTAAGAATTCAATGTGTTTAGATGCTCCATGTAAGTGTTATTGTATAGTACTTGCTTTGAAATGGCTTCCTCATTTCCCTTAGTATAATATCTCCTGGGACTATATTATTGCAAACAGTTCCTTTATGTCAAATATTCAATTACAAATAAACACTGAATCTTTTATCCATTCAGTTTTGGACATTGAAGTTGTTTCCTTTTTTAACTATTTTGGACAGTTCTGCAGGGGTTTGACATCCACACATTGTTCAAACTGCTGATTTAATTTTCTTTGATTATATCCCTATGAATGGATTGTGAATTATGGTTGTGCATTTTTATTTTATTTTCCACAGTGTCTGTAAGAACTTATAATGGCACCACTTTGCTTCACCTCCTTGCCAGATATTATCCTTGCACTTTTGGTAATAGCAATCCTAACACATATGTTGTAATGTACCACCTTTGTTTACTATTTCTCCAGTAATTAGTGATGTTGAGCACATTTTTCCATTCTCCTCCAAAAGGATAACCAATTTCTCCACCAAAGATTATAGAATTGATAAATTCTTTTCTACTGAGTACTCCTGGTACCATTGTCAATGATTAGTAGACTAAGTAGTTTGTTCCAATGCTTTCTCATATGACTCTTTGGTATGTATATTATATGTGCTATTAACATGCTATAATGATCTCTATACCTTTAAATTGAACTTTGGAACCTGATAGTAGGATGGATATAACTTTTTTTTTCTTTTTCAAGCTGATGTTGTCTGTTCCAGATAATCTGTGGTTTCATATATATTTTAGAATTTTATTTATTTTTCTATGAATAATGTCATAGGATATTGATAGGTATCACATTGTGGCTATTAATTGCTTTGAGTAGTATCACCATTTAACAGTATTAATTCCAATTACATGGGTGATCTTTCTGTTGCATTTACTTTATGTCTTGAATATCCCATAATTTACTGGGTAAGTACTTTTGGCTTCTGTGCTTGCAATTGAATTATTTGATTTTTTTCCCCAAAAAAAATACAAAACAAAAACAGAAAAATTGGTAGAAAAACATAAGGAAAATGTAATTAAGGGTTTTTCTGTAAGAACAAAAGAATGTAAGGTTATTCACTGAACCCTACCAATATTCAGTCCACCAAAAGTAAAACAATTTGCTGTTAGAAAAAAAAATCTCATCTAAAGTGGATATCTTCATGCACAAATATATTGTGAAGTATATAACATCCAAATTTTCCTGCATGGAATAAAATTATTTGTGCAAATGCCATAATATTTTATTTGAAGAACTGTTGTTGGAAGGCCACATGTTGGTTCCCTGCCGCTTCTCCCTGAAATAATAACACAGAAACTGTATTATTTAAATCACTACTTGGCCCTTTAGCTGTAGCTTCTTATTGGGTAACTCTTACATCTTAATTTAACTCATCTCCAATAATCTATGCATCACCATGAGGTTGTAGCCTACCAACAAAGTTTCAGCATGTCTGTCTCCAGTGACAGACCCATGGCTTATCCCTAACTCTGCCTCCTTTCTCCCATCATTCAGTTTAGTTTTCCCTATCTATCTAAGTTCTGCCCTATCAACAGGCCAAGGCAGTTTTTTTTTTTATTCAACAGCGGTATCCACATAATACAGAAGGGAAATCCCACATCACCTCCCCTATTCTGTTTAAATGAAAAAGAAGGTTTTAACTTTAACAGCATACAGAGGGGAAATTTCACATCAAAAAACTCTAATCTCTTCATAGAAAAATAAAACTAATAGAATTAACAGACTCGTTTTATAAAATAGCATTATGAAAAAAATCACACACCAACCAGTTGTAGCTGTGCATTAGATAAGTATTCTTGACAATTTTAAAGAAGCCATGCTATTTATTTATTTTATTTTTTAAATTGTTTTTATTGAGCTTTATATTTTTCTCCATTCCTCTCCTCCCATTCTACCCTCTCCCATGATCCCCATGCTTTCCATTTACTCAGGTGATCTTGTCTTTTTCTCCTTCCCATGAAGTTTTGATTCATGTATGTCTCTCTTTGGTTTCTCTTTGCTGTCTAGGTTCTCTGAGATTGTGAATTGTACTCTAGTTTTTCTTTGCTTTATGTGTAAAAGTCACTAATGAGTGAATACAGATTATATTTCTTTCTCGATCTGGGTTACTTCACTCAATATGAAGTTTTTTAGATTCATTCATTTTTCTGTAAATTTCAATATGCCATTATTTTTTTCAACTGTGTAGTACTCCCTTGTGTAAATATATCACATTTTCCTTATTCACTCTTTGGTTGAGGGGCATTTAGGTTATTTCCAGGTTCTGGCTATGACGAACAATGCTGCTGTGAACATAGCTGAGCACATGTCCTTGTGGTATGATTGAGCATCCTTTGGGTATATCCCCAAAAGTCATATTGCTGGGTCTTGAGGTAATTTGCTTCCTTATTTTATGAGAAATAAAAATATTGATATCCAAAGCAACTGTACCAGTTCACACTTATGGCAGCAATGCAGGAGTGTTCCTGTTACCCCACATCCTCTCCAGCATAAGTTGTCANGTTGAGGGGCATTTAGGTTATTTCCAGGTTCTGGCTATGACGAACAATGCTGCTGTGAACATAGCTGAGCACATGTCCTTGTGGTATGATTGAGCATCCTTTGGGTATATCCCCAAAAGTCATATTGCTGGGTCTTGAGGTAATTTGCTTCCTTATTTTATGAGAAATAAAAATATTGATATCCAAAGCAACTGTACCAGTTCACACTTATGGCAGCAATGCAGGAGTGTTCCTGTTACCCCACATCCTCTCCAGCATAAGTTGTCATTAGTGTTTTTGATCTTGGCCATTCTTACAGGTATAAGATGGAATCTCAGAGATGTTTTGATTTACATTTTTCTGATGGCTAAGGATGTTGAGCATTTCCTTAGGTGTCTTTCAATCATTTTAGATTCCTCTGTTGAGAGTTCTCAGTTTAGGTCTGTATTCCATTTTATTGGATTATTTGTTCTTTCATAACAAATTTTTTGAGTTCTTTGTATATTTTAGAGATCAGACCTCTGTCTGAAGTGGGGTTGGTGAAAATCTTTTCCCGTTCTGTAGGCTGCCATTTTATCTTTTGACCATGTCCTTTGCTTTACAGAAGCTTTTTAGTTTTAGGAGGTCCCATTTATTAATTGTTGCTATCAGTGTCTATGCTACTGGGGTTATATTTAAGAAGTAATCTTCTGTGCCAATGCTTTCAAGTATACTTCCCACTTTCTCTTTTTTAAGGTGAAATAAAAAGGGGGAACATAATAACAGACACGGAGGAAATCCAGAGAATCATCAGGTCATATTTCAAAAATCTGTACTCTACAAAATTGGAAAACTTAAAGGAAATGGACAATTTATTGGATAAATATCACTTACCAAACTTAAATTAAGACCAGATAAGCAAATTAAGTAGACCTATAACTGCTAAAGAAATAGAAACATGCTTCAAAAGTCTCCCACCACAAAAAGCCCAGAACCAGATGGTTTCAGGTCAGAATGCTACAAGATTTTCAAAGAAGAACTAGTACCAATACTCCTCAAATTGTTCCACACAATAGAAACAGAAGGAGCATTACAAAAATTTTTAATGAGACTAGAATTACCCTGATTCCCAAATATACAAAGACATTACTATGAAAGAGAATTACAGACCAGTCTCAGTAATGAACATTGATGCAAAAGTACTCAATAAAATACAGGTGAACTGAATCCTAGAAAACATCAGAAAAATCATCCACCATGTATGTATATTTGAAACTTGTTAAGTTATTCCAAAATATTTTTTTTCCTATTTCTCTAAGTAGCATGGTAACCTTGTCTTGTTCCTGATTTCATCCCAGGAATACAGGGATCGTTACATATACAAAAATCTGTCAATGTAATTCACCATATAAACAAACAAACAAAAAAAGAAAACCATATAATCACTTCATTAGATGATGAAAAAGTCCTTGACAAAATACAACATCTCTTCATCATAAAGGTCTTAGAGAGAAGAAAGATAAAAGGAACATACCAAAACATAATAATGGCAATATACAACAAGTCAACAGACAACATCAAACTAAATAGAAACTCAAAGTGATCCCACTGAAATCAGAAACAAGACAATATTGCCATGCTGTTTAAAGAAATAGAAAAATATTGGAATAACTTAACTAGTTTCAAATATAATTAAAGCTATATAATAACTTTTAAAACAAATAATATATTCAAATTTTTATTAAAGCTATGGTTATTTCAGCTTCATATATGGATTTCAAAGAATGAAGCACACCATTTATGTTATTAGAGTGAAAACGGGAATGGATTCAATGTTCCTATAAAACAGTAAATTTTGGTCTCCACAGCTTACTTTATAAGCTATTGTTCATGTTCCTCCTTGAGTTGTAGAGGTTATCGTATCCATGTTACCCATACTTCTGGTTTACAATTGCATGTACAGAGTCTCACATCATAGGCATATTATGTATAATTTAAGAGAATTAAATAATATATATATAATATATTTTGCTCTATGAGCTAAATGGTTTTGTCTAAAGATTTATAATAATTCTTGTCTGTGGGCTATCTCACTTAATGTACCTAAAGAATATATAGAAGAATGTATGTTGGAATTAATATCTCATGATAATCTAATAGTCTAAATAAAACTCATGAATATTAAACAAGATTGAAAAATAATTATATTATGAGAGATTGGATTTAAAATATGTCAGAATTTTGACTGATTTAAATTTTGTAAATCATCTGTTTGCCAATCGTAGCTAGAATATGAATTTTCACTATGAGTTACAGAAATGTATTTTTCAGAAGTAATTCAACATCATTACTCCTTTCTCAGATATATTTTTTTTCCACATCTGTCTATTAAGATATGGTGGGTTTAAAATTGATATTACCATATCAATTGTAATATACCCATGGAAATATTTTATAAGACCAGAAATGTATTTTAATTTATATCTGTGTGGTTAACTTTTAAAATATACATGTGAGACGTATTAAAATGTAGACTCCATAAATCAGTCTGATGTCATCATGTGCTGCGTGCCTATAAGTTCTAAGTAGTGACTGTGGCAATGGCGCACTCCTGCTCCCACACATGTATCCAAACCTGCACAATTCTTCACTGTAGTTTACCTGAAACCATTTCAGCCTCAGCTCATCCAGCTTCCTAACACACCAGGAGAGATCCAAATAGTGATATTCTTGGAAATTAAAAATCAAAGTTAATATATTTCTGTTCCTTCACATATTAGCAAGATGATACTTACAGTACCACAGATACAGTGATGAGTTGTAACATAAGTATTTCAATGTTTGTGCCCTTTGTCTAGTCTTTTTAATATTTTGTGCTAAAGTATATTTACTAAAAAAAACTAGCTAATGAAGCTGATAACAAAATTCTTTAAATTTGTCATGTCTTTAATAAACTATTGGTCATTTATCCACATCAGCTAAGAATTATGAATGATGTCTTAATTCCAAAACTCATACAAATCAGTTATTTTATTGAGAAATAATTGCTTCACATTAGCATGTATGACGTGGGATTCCCTTCTATATGCTACAAATATGTTTTATTACCATTTGTTAATAAAGAAGCTGCTTCTGCCTATAGCAGAGCAGAATATAGTCAGGTTGGAAGAGATATATAGAGAGTGTGGGTGGACTCAGAGAGATGCCGTGTAGCTGCCAAAGGAGATGGACATGCTGGAACTTTACTCTGAAGGCCACAGCCTCAAGGTGATGTAGATTAATAGAAATGTGTTAATTTAAGATATGAGTTTTCCAGAAATATGGCTAAGCTGTAGGCCAACCACTGTTGTAATTAATATAGTTTTTGTGTGATTATTCTGGTCTGAACAGCCAGGAACAAAAGAGCAGTCTCCACCTACACCTGCACTTATTTAACTATTGTTATCAAAATTGTATCTATTACAAATCTATCTTAAATATCATAAAATAGTTGTAAACATTTAAGTATTACAGATAATGAAGTGAAATTTCTTAAGGATGCTAATTAGCTCACTAATTCAAGGGTGTGTTAAGGCCAAGGTTAGCCCCTGGATTCTAACTTTCTCTGCCTTACCAGCATTGGAATTACAGGAAGTTGGTACTTCACCCAGGATTTTAGAAGATACTGGCAATAAGATCTTAGATCTTACACTTGCACAGAAAGCTCTTTTCCATTGAGTTGTTTTTCCAGTCAGGGGTAAAACATTCCTTTATAGTCAAAATGAAAATTAGCTTTTAGCTCAAAAACATGGTAGAGTTTGCTATTTCAGGGTTTTTCTTTTGAGAATAGTACAAACTGGTTTTGATTATAAGGTTTCTGATTTACAGGCAAAAATGATATGTTATTTTTCTTTAAAGGTTCCAAATAATTGCTGTTGCTTCTTTGGAGAGCTGAATTTATCAGCATGTAGATAATGATGGTATATACAGCCTGTATTTCTAGAGGGACCGGAAGTCAGAACTTTGGACATTTTGGTGTTGTTGCATTTCTCCTCTTTCAAGCTAATGAAAAGCAGTGAATTCTTTAGCTTCCATTACATAATCATCTAAGATAATGAAACCTGGCTACATAGGATAGCCAGAGATATTCTGTAAAGTATTTAGAACACTTTTTCCATTTTTAGAGAGTTGTATAGCCTTTGGTATTTTGTATTGTCATTCAATATGTTATCTACTGATGTTTGTCCTTAAGCATATGCAAGAATAAACTAAAATTTTATGAAATGTATTTCACAAATTATATTTATCCATTAATTAACATAGAGAATAATGGCATTTGAGCGAGACATGCTTTGATCTTGCTTTTTTGATATTTACATTTTACAGAATTAGAGTGTAAGTAAGGCATCAATCTTGCAGAAATTGGAGTTTATTTTATAGTCTAAAACCAGAAAGCTTTTGTTGATGAAACAAAAAACCACATCCTAGCTTAGAGTAGAAATATGCTTCTATTTGGCATGTAATTAAATATGTGGTTATTTAAATTTTTGATGAAGACATTGTTCTCAAACTTGAATGTCTGTGGAGCTCATGCATGGAGATGTTGCCTTGTTCTAGGACTCCATGATTATTTGGAGCTAATAAGACTAAGAAAGTACTCCCCCAAAGAAAAGTTGCATTATTGATTTATTAAATTTTAAAATATTGAGTATACTCATAAGTAAATTTCCCAATTATTTTTCATATTCTTACTCAAAACTTATATTAGAAATTATGTGCTATTGAAGAATGCTATTTTTCATTGATGTCTAAGAAAAATACAAAATGCATACTTTTCATGTAAAGTAATCATATATGTCTCATATCAGTGTTTTAAAAAATAATTAAAATATAGAACACTCAATTACAAGAATGAATTTTGAAAGAGGAAATAAAGATAGAAATGCCTGAATCTGGTCTGTATTTACATGTATCAACACCCCATACAGAGAGGCACATGCATTACACATGTCAAACACATCACAAACCTTTGCTGTCTCTGCATTTTGAAAGAGACCAAAGACAGTAGGAAAGTTGTAGCTTCTAGGGATTTTATTAAGATTATAATTAAACTCATTATAAAGTAAAAGGACAGATCTTGTTCAGATGCTCTATAGCTATGGACCTTAGATTTTTATGGATTATACATGTCAAGAGATAAAATCTAATTTATGAATGTTAAAGTAGAGATCATATTTGAACATGATGGAAAATTCTATACTGATAGTCATCTTCAAACTATTGAAATCCTAAATCCTGTCTTGCTTTTCACCAGCTGTTCTTATTCTACAAAGTAAACATTGGTTACTCATAGTTGCTTAGAGTAGATCTTAGAGTGTTTACATTGCTTTTCTCTCTTGGGTATAGAGTTTCTCTCCTGACATCATTCAACTCCTTTGAATTATTGTAATTGCAATCAAATGAGTGTGTTAATTAAAGAAGTATATATAAATATAATTGACTTTCAAATTAATGTTCCATTATTTGTTTTTCACATTATACCATTTCTTTTGGCGGGATGTGCCTTACAAGAAACAGTACAGTAATGATGTGATTCCCTTTACTAGAGATATATGAAAACTAAGTCACAAAATTATGATTACTGACAGTTAAATATATGTGGTAAGTAACTGTCTCTGCCATCTTTATGGTCCTATAGTCATTGGAGGACCCCCCTTTCTGTCACTCAGTTGGAAATCTCAGGGGTTGTACCTTACGATAAATTTCTTCAGATCCATCAGTGGTAGTGAAGTAGGCTTGGCACTCAATGATATAAATGATAGCCCTTCTTGTCTGAAATGCTCACACTTGGAACAGACCCTTTATCAAGTGGCTGAGCAAACACAGCAGCTTTTGAAGTATTTGAAGAGCCATTGAATTTGAGAGTCTTCATGGCTCCACTGTTCTTTAATCTTATTAGTATAGGCCTCCTTCAGAATAGGCTCGTCCTTGGTTTAAATTTAAGGACATAGATTATAAAATAATGCTTAAACCTTCTTATCTACTTCAACCTGTTGATAGATATATCAAATACTTAGGAAGCTCTTGAATTTAAAATAAGAAGTCATAATATTTTAAAATGCTATCCAAATTGGTAGGAACCTATTTCATCTCCCTTTTTATAGAAGAGAGAAATCTGTACTTAAAATTCTATTATTCTTTTCTTTACTGCATTTTTCCAAAATTAAGCAAGGAAAAGATATTTTGTTTTCCCAAGTGAGTGAGCAAGTGAAGGAGAATAGAACTAAAACTAACAGAATAAACTTTTGACAATATAGGAAACGTTATCTTTTAAGTGTGCTAATTTAGATCTATCATTTACCTCCTGTATTATTTTCTCATACTGTATTTACGCTGGATTTCTTGTGTTTAGAAGGTAAACTTTAGAGCTGAGCAAGAAAGAGCATTCAACAGCACTCTGCTAGAATTTCCTATAAACTGTATAATCGTCTGCAGGATGGGGCAGCCAAGTTTACCCTTGTGTTCTGCTTGGCACCTGTTCCACCACTTCCCTAGTTTTCTGTTGCAAGGCAGAAATACACTCTTTTACTTTTCTTTTAACCAGTTGTTCACCAGGCTCCATATTTTCTAGTTCTATCATGTTTAGCTCTAAATTCTAGACTGCCTATGTCTGTTGGAGATTAGCCAACCTTGTTATCATTGGTCATTGTTAACCTCCTAATTGGTTTGCCAGATTTGACCTTTTGCCTGACCTTCGTACTTGAGTTCTGACTCCTAGATTGAATTTCTTGCTAGTCAAATGATGTTTTGTTTAAATATGTAGCAGTATCAGATTTAATCAATGAGAAATTACATATTAACATCTTAGTCCCGTTTCTTTATGGAGAGACTGTCAACTCTCCCTTTCTCTTTGACTCTCTGCATTCCTCTTCCAAGCTCACTGAATATCTTTTTCCCCCTACTCACAGACATACATATGTATGGCTAGACTCCTTACTATAAGGTGTGAATCACATATAAACTAAGACCATCTAACCAACTCCTGTATCTTCTATGTTCTCTTGTTCATTTTATATGTGCAGTAAGTGCATGAGGTAGTAATGATAATTTTCCCCTATTTTTCTAACATAAAATCTTACTATTTGCAGACTAACACCTGTTAGTGAGTAGGAATTGTCCTGAATGCCAGTTTGAATGATTTATTGAGAGCATCTTACAGGAAAGCAATTTTTCTAGGTGTGGGAAGGAAGCTATAGTCAATAGCAGCCTGTTGATATGTCTGGAAAAATCAGTTTCGTATTCGTGTAACATGAAAGCACATTAAGAAGGATAATTCTAAATAAGTTAAAATTATCTGCATTGTATTTTTCAAACTAAATTATTTATATATTTAAAAGGGATTAGGAAATACTAGAGATGGAGAATATTTATAATCAGCAAATGAAGGTAGCAGTTCCACTAACCTTTTCTTAAGGCCTTTAGTCAAAGTCTAAGGAAGGTCCTATAAAGGCAAAGATTCCTGATGCTCGAATAACATGCCATAGCAAATAACAACCGCAAATGACTTCCCAATCATTATTTTTAATGCTTCACTTTGTAGAAACTTCTGAATTTAAGCGCTATATTTCCTAAAGGAGAGGCTGGAGAGATGGATCAGCCCAGTACTGCCTGCTTTTCCAAAAGTTGTGAGTTCAATTCCCAGCAACCACATGGTATCTCACAACCATCTGTAATGAAATCTGGTGCCCTTTTGAAGAAGACATCTGGTCATCAACTTAGACCATGAAACCCTATGTGAACAAGATCAACAGAACAACCATATATGGGCTGCCCATGCATGCATTGCCAGGGCATAAATTTCAATTTTTCACTTTTATTTCCTTAAGGAAGTTGTGTTCCCTGTATAGTAAAGACACAGAGCTGGGTCATTCCAAAAGTGGGCACAAAAGAAGTTTTTCCAAAAATAGTAAAACAGAAAAAATATGTATAGCTTGCATTTTGAAACTTCTGTGTCTTTTTTTTAAAAAAGAAACTTTTCTTCTATGGCTACAAATTACACACATGCAAAGTATGCTGGAACAATTTCCAACATGAGGGTCCCTTTCAATGTCAAAAAAAGAAATACACCCTTGTATGACTACTGTTCTTTCTGTATCATTGGTTATGAAAATATTTAGTCAAAGGTGCACTATTGAGTTTTTCAATGGATTAGCATTTTAGTAAACAGAAACAGTAATTCTGTGTTCAGACAATGACTAATGCATATGGATCCTCTCTCACCTGAAATATCACCTGTCTACCCAGGAAAACCCTTAAAATACAGCTACCATTTGGTAGTTCTTCATCCAGCAACTGATGTTGAAGACATGCTTGCCTTTTGTTGCCTTCACCACAATTTGTGTTGCTAACCAGTAGTTTGTTAATAATTTAATTCAGTATTTATCAAAACATATTCTGGGGCATTGTTTTCCATATTTTGACATTTTAGGCACCAATCCAAGGATGTGACAAACTAGAAGAAGAGAACTCAACTTCCTTTTGTTCATCCTTGCTGCTTGCTTCACTTATCTACTGTGTCTGCAGTGATGTTCACCAGCTGGATTTCATGCTAAGCCTCGTTAATAGGCTTCAGTCATTTAAGCTACATTGACTTCAGAATGTGCATGTATGTTTGAGCCAAGAACACATCACTTGAGCGTCCACTCCCCTACCCCTGCCTCCTTTGAGCACACTAGAACCCGTGTGAGTCAGAGCTGACTGACGAGCTGACTGACCTGGATTGACCAAAACAGAGTCACTTCCATCAGCATCTTTCCAAGGGGTATCCATCTGCATCTCTAACCCAGGCCAAGGTTTCAAAAGGATGGAAATGATGGACCATTGATCATTGCTCACATGCACAATATTTGGTGCTTTTTACTTTATGAAAAGTGTACAAATGTTACTGAACATTTTTGTTCCAGGAAGAGAAAGCTAAAATGCCTTAGTACTATCTTTGCTCTTCATAAGACCCAGAAGGATCAAATTTTCTATGTACCAATGAGTATTTACTTGTAGATTTTAGTGTCAAGTACAATTTCTTGACATCTTAGGTTAGTAAAACGCCTTTAGTTACCTTCTGTAAGTACATTCATGCTCTTAACACATTGTGAAATAGGTGATGTTAGCCTGAGAGGACACTGGGCTAGCATTCTTGAGACCCCTTTAATCTTTGGTAATGCAAGGGAAGGATTGATATTAAATTATAGCAGATTCCTTGATTCCCACAGGAATCTACCTGTGGCAATGACAGTGCATTTACCTGCTTGTGCTGTGTTGAGAGCACTATGCAGTCTAGAGCCAGAAAGTTGGGGTAAGGCTATACCTGGAAATATCCCAACCATACTTTGTCCATGTCTTTGTTTGCCCCTCTGATATTCAGATTCTGAAAAGCTCCATGAATTCAAAGATGAGGAAGGAGTAAAAGTTCTTCCAAATGAGGATTAAGGAAAAGTCTAATACATGCATGTATAAATGCATTTTATAATACAGTTAATGCATTTATAAGACATGTAACTCACAAAGTAACTAGGTATACAATGGTACATCACAATTATATAGTAAGTGCATTCCTTGTGATTTTTCTAGGTTAAATATTCCCAATTAATCCTATTTCTCTTCAGAATCAGCTTATCAGCTAAAGGAGGGGTTGCTTCCATAGAAAAGGAGAGTGTTTGCCAGTAGAATATTCACTGTCAGGCTACATGATCTCTCAATGGGCTGGATGAAGTATATATATACATATATACATATACATATATATATATATATATGACCTTTCAGGTGTAGGATGTGGGGCTAGATCTAGAAACTCTTTTAAACCTCTGCAATTTTTGAGGAGTGAGTACACAACAAAATAATATTTTACCGTTGTTCAGGGTATATTCATAATATCTCCTTCCACTTCTGCACTGTTGTGAATTCCTTAATATCTGAACATTCAAAATAGTACTAGATTCAGATGCCCCGGAATATGGAGGACACCAGAGACTGGACCACAATACTGACTACTTTGCTGAGGCTTTTGAACATAATGGTCGTCCCTATTCTCTCTTGGTAAGTAAGATGCTTTCATTATATTTAACCTAATTCTTTATTTTTATAGTTATAGTTTTGTTCAAAATAACAACTCTTTAAATGCTAACATGGGGCAGGGGCTCAAAGATAGGGAAAACAGAAAATGTGTTGAGAGACACTGGTCTTAGGAAAACTAATACTGAAGGATATTTGGATACAATTGGAAAAAACGTAAATATTGGTAGGATTTAAGTAATTTCTGCAGGCTTAAGAGTGAAGTTTGCATTCTTTTTTAGATTGCAATCATTTCTATTCTTTATGTAATAATTGTTGCTTTCTCTACAGTATATTTCACTTAATGGATTTCTACATTATTATCTGTTTAATGAAATTTAACTTAAAACATCTTGAAGAAATAAAAATGTATATCTTTTCTGTCATCTAGGAAATCATAGCCTAGATTCTTTATAGTTTTGAATTCTCTGGATTATTCATGTAGTTGAGAAACGGTTTTGATCTTAAGTTTTGTTATACTATAGAGTTGAAACAGGTGATAGGTTGATGCCTTCCAGTATTGGATCAGTTCTTAGAATATGTATAGTTTAGCAACATTTTAGATAGCAAAGGATTCTTATCTTAATAATTTACATCCATATGGTAGGCTTAGGTTGCATATAAATCATATTTTCTTTGGCTGATCATGTGCCTGCCTTACCATTTCCTTTCTCTCTCTCTCTCTCTCTCTATATATATATATAGATAGATAGATAGATAGATAGATAGATAGATAGATA